>JAQIFY010003769.1:0-12290 GCA_028533085.1 Varecia variegata
TGGTTGGATGCTGCTATGCCATTCTCTGCTTTTTTGTTTGTTCCACTCGAAGCATGGAAAAATAAAAGCAAAATGTAGAGTATCTTCAATGAATTCAACTTAAGTTCATTTTGATTTCCTTTCTATAAGAATCACTCATTTCTGCAAATGCCATCAATTTTATCCAAGTGAAAACAACATTTTAGTTGCAAAACACACAGATATATTAATAAAAACAAGAACCAATGTTCTATAGTAACATTCTTAGACATAAATGCCAAGATTTTTGGATTTTCAAATAAATAGTTTAGATGACAGTCAGAAAGATCTTTTCCTCCTAATTAGCTTCCGTTCTCATCTTGTCCTATTGGTATGTGGCTCAAATAGTTAGGAAAGTGATCTCCCACTCATGCCCTAACTATAATCATCAGCATCTGCCACTCTATTTTCCTTCCTTCTTTCTTTCTTTCTTTATTTTTTTTGAGACAGGCTCTCACTCTGTTGCCTGGGCTAGAGTGCTGTGGCGTCAGCCTAGCTCACAGCAACCTCAAACTCCTGGGCTTAAGCAATCCTTCTGTCTCAGCCTCCCGAGTAGCTAGGACTACAGGCATGTGCCACCATGTCCGGCTAATTTTTTCTATATATTTTTAGCTGTTCAGATCATTTCTTTCTATTTTTAGTAGAGACGGGTCTCGCTCTTGCTCAGGCTGGTCTTGAACTCCTGACTTCGAGCGATCCTCCCGCCTCGGCCTCCCAGAGTGCTAGGATTACAGGCGTGAGCCACCGTGCCGGCCTGCCACTCTATTTTCAAACAAAGGTGGTTACACATGAGAGATCTTTAAACTGTGATGGACCACAGAGAAGTGGGCGTCTAGCACATTTGCAGTCACCATGACTTTGCCCTAAGCCTATTTCTCCCTGAGTTTCTTGTTTGCAATACTGTAGGATTCTAACCAATGATTTGCTTTCTTATTGTGAGCCTTAGCCCACCCCTCACTTGATGTTCAGTAACAACATCCTGGCTTCTGCCGGCAACACTATCTCCTGCCACTTTGGGCAAATGCACCCCTTATCAGCCCTGGGTCCTGCCCAGGCTTGGGACCTTGTGAGTGCTGTGCCTATTGGGCTGTGTGGACCCCATGACTGTGACCTAGATGCTCACTTCCATATTCCACTTGTCTTTCCAGGGAACTAGGTCAAGGACATCACGCAGCTTGAAGACTTACACCCAGGGGGATATTTTGTTCTCAGGCAGCCTGAGACTTTGAGACTCCAAGACAGTATGGAGTGCACTGAGCCTTCAGGGTTTTTATCACATGATTTCAGCCTTGGGAATTTGGCATACATGCAGAACTCTACACAGGAGGCAGTATTTGCATAGAAGTATGAGTGTGTTGGCATTGGGTCATCCTTTTATTAAACACATTAAAATGTCCATTCTAACCAAAATTTTGGAAGCAATGGGACTCCAGGACTCTAATATTGGGATCTGGGGCCATGGGAAGCCACTGGAGGAGGTATTATTGAGAAGGTACATCTATGAGGTGTTATTGAGAGTCATTAATCTATGGCAGTATGGGGAATAGGCCTTCAAATTTCATGTAGCTACTGTTGCGACAGAAACATGTTTCATGTTTCATGTTGTGACAGAAAAGGAAACTATATGCTGTGTAATTAAACCAATGTTTTCTTTTTCATATTGTCTTCAGAATGCAAAAATTTCATGACACTGAGCAATGCTCAAGAGAAACACTAAGCAGTGTTGGTTTATATTTCAATGTTATTTAACACTCTGATAAATAATGTAGGATTTGGGGAGATCAAGACATGGGAAGAAGAACTGAAAAAACAGAGGTAATTCACCAATGTATGTTTGTAGGTTAAAACACTTGAATAAGTAGGATTTTATAGCTGACCACAATAGATCTAATTATTCTTTACAATTATTAATTGGAGAATTAAATAGGTTGACCATATTCTCTTGGAAAAGTGATCAATTTTGCCCTCCAGATCTCTGACTGAAGCACAAAGTTGATTTAAACAATTTAGCCATGGAAGAGCAAAGCCTGATATACCAGTTTTGGCACAGAACCTGGGCCAGATGGCGTATGCAGGAAATGGAAGGTAACATGAGCATGGGAGAGGGTTCTTATGTCTACAAGCCATATGACTCTTGACCATAAGCTATGGTTATATAAGGCTTCAAATCTATGTCAGTATAAATAAGGTAATTCTTTCAGCTCATGAGTACCCATCTGTCTTCTGTGTCAGTCTGATGCCAGGTTACTCTGGTTTTGCACTCTGATGAATAGACATATAGGTTATTAAAATTTTAATGGATTTTAAAGGTAATCTAGCCCAGTATCATGCATAGAGAAGGCTCCTTTCTATAGCCTCTCAAATAAGATGATTACCTAGCCTTTATCTGAACACTTCCCAAGCAGACCTCATTTTTGGATATCTAACTTTTGGGATGTTCCCCTTTATTTTTGGTTGAATCTGCCTCTCTGTATCTTCCTTAGTCATGACTTCAGGGCTCTACTATATGATCTGAATCCTTCTATTTCAGGATAGTGAGTCACATATTTGGAGACCATCATCAAGTCCTAGTGAAGTCTTCTTTCTTCTGCATGAAACATTCCAAAGTCTTTCAATAAATTCTCTTGTTTTCTTGGCAAGGGGTCATTCATCACCATTTTTTCTTCCCACTGGAGCTATAATAAGCTCCTTGAAACTTTGGCATTGGAGATATAGCTTCCTTGTCACAAGGTCCAATTCACCCTCTCTGAGAAGAGTTGCATTGTTTTTGTTAGTCCTGGTTGTATAGTTCTGGGTTCTTCTCTTTCTCCTATTTCTCTTATTTTTCTTCCCAGTGTCCTTATCACACAGCATTATTGTGCATAAAGTACCTAAACACATTCGTAATCTTTCTCCTTTGCAATTATTGCCACTCTGCCTTCCTTCTTGTATTATTTCTTCCATTTGATTTCACTACCTCAGCTGGGCGGCTGCTTCTGATGGGTCCAGCCCAAGAGAATTAATTTGACCTAATACCGGTTTGACGAGTTAAGTCACTGGGTTGTGCTGGTTGCAACTGAAAGCTTCTTTTTCTTGACTTTTCCTCTCTGGAGATGGGTTCTACCTCTCTCCACGCGAAAGACAGTGGCTAGGGGGGAGGGGGTGGAGCCCTCACTCTCCCAGCACCCCCACTGCTGCAGCTCCCGCGGGTACACGCCAGGCCCTCTCCTATGACCGCGTGGTTCACACACTCCTCTGTCACGACTGGGGAAGCACTCAGTGTTCATGCAAAGGTGGAGCTCCCAGTGGTGGTCCACGGACCAGGGGAGGGAGCCGCCTAGAGAGCCGCCCGGCACCCAATCGCTCCACAGTGGCAAGGCTGTGGACCCCAAGGTGGCGACAGCCCGTCCGCAGATCGCCGGCACTCGGGGTGAATGATCAGGGTCCAGCAGGTGCTGGAGCCGGGAGTCTGGCGAGCCCAGGAGCCCACAGTAGCTCCCCAGCAAGAGAGCGGCCAAGGCACAGCCTTAATTCCGTGTCTGTCACTGTATTTCGGCTTAGTGCGGTTCCAACCCTCCCCCCGCCAAGCGGTGAACTGGTGCAAATATCCTGCAGACCAAGCTTTTTCCCTCTAACTTCTCCTGTCCGCAGAGTTCACGCAAGGCCAAAGCTCTTAGCGTGGGACCAGGGTCAAGGGGAGGGAACCGCCCAAGGAGCCCTCCGGCACCCAATTGCTCCGCAGCAGCAAGGCTGTGGACCCCAAGATGACGACTGCCTGTCCACAGATCGCCGGCGCTCGGGATGAATGATCAGAGACCGGCAGGCGCCGGAGCGGGGGGGGGGGGGTCTGGCGAGCCCAGGAGTCCACAGTAGCTCCCCGGCAAGAGAGTGGCCGCCGAGGGAGAGTCTTAATTCCGTGTCTGTCACTGTATTTCGCCTTAGCGCAGTCCCGACCCGCCCCCCGCCAAGCGGCGACCTGGCGCAGATATCCTGCAGTCCAAACTTTTTCCCCGCTAATGTCTCCTCTCCACAGAGCCCCATGTCTCTCATGGTGATTCTGCACCAGCTTCAGGCAGATCCCCAATTGCGTGGGTGTGGAGGACAGTGGGGAAACAAGCCGCTTTCCTGTGGGGCTGAACCCACCTCACTCGCTGGTGAGGCGGGTACAGCCCTCCCGCACACCGCTGTCTATTGTCGTCCTGCACTCTCCGGATTTTCGCAGATTCCCGTTCACCTCAGATTTTTCTTGTTCTCTATGTCCCACGTTGATTCTCCGTGGATTCACACTGTTGATCTTGCGGAAGAGCGATCCTCTAGTGTTGCGGCAGACTGAAATCCAAACCTTCCACTCCGGGAGCACGGATCCAGGAGGTCATCACCTCTCCGCCATCTTCCCCCTCCTAAAACTTAAATATTAAGAAGCACTTACTGTCTCCCAGGAACTGTGCTATAATTCCTTTCTATGCATCATCCCATTTGATTTTAATAGTGACACCATTTTCTACTTTTACACATATCTCATACTTTCCATATCTATAGGAAATTGTCCCTTAACCCAAAGACTAATTAGTACCTGGCTGTTTTAGAAGTGTCTGACCTGTAACATTTCTGAGTTATCACCACAGAATATGGTTGAAAAGCCCTAGCAGGTCAAATGCTCTCTGCCTTCTTCAGCTGATGGTCTCAGAGAAGGTGGGATGTCTCCTGTCTCTTGGTGGCAGGAGCACCTGGGTAAGCCCTAATTACCTAGCTCCCAAATATGTTTAGAGAAAGACACTTGGATTGCTTTACTGAAAGGGCAGACACACACCCTGGCTGGTGTCTGGGAAAGTGGGTCCAAGTCTCTCTCCAAGGGAGGCCTCCTGCAGGGATCAGGAAGCAGGGTTCATTGGCATCACCATAGTTTCTTCTGAGTTCATGAGGGTTTCCTATGGGTGGATGAGATAGAACTTACTCATGTCTCAGAGATGCTGTGAGCCCATTGTGATTGGGCCTATGCTAAAATGAAGCAGGCCTTCAGAGTCATGTGTTAAGAGGCAGCACAGCCATAAACTGCAAGTGTAGGGCAGTACCAGTGAAAATGGCACAACTAAAACAAGCTCCTGGGCCTTGTGGCTTTGGGTGGCTGGACTGGAAGATTGTTGGGGTGTGTGCACTCTCAAACTCGGGTAGAATAGCACTGGATCAAGCAGTGTGAGCTCATCACTGGCCCCACAGATGTGGCCACCATCCAGTTCTCCTCGGCCCCGGGCTGATTTCTGCTGTGCTGATTCATGGTTAAGCACATGAGTCTTTCATAACTGCTGAAGCTGGAGTCACTTTGTCCAGAGGCAGCATCACTCACAGGATGCACCCAGCAAAGTTGAGGGTGCTGGTCAAAGGCAAGGAGTTTATGTTGTTGTTCTTGCCTATTTAATTACCATTTAAATGACCTACCAATCAACCAATCAACTATGCACATGTTAGGTGATACACAAAAAGAGATGTGACTAGAGTAGTCATGCTTTTTTGCCCCTAACTTACAAATTTATTTTGTCAGGTTACAGTAAAAGTAAAATAGGAATACGAATAAAGGCTAACATTTATGAGCCAGGCACTGTTCTAAGCACTTTTTATGTCTTAACTCATTTTATCCTCACAGCATTCCTAGGGACAGGTGCCATTATCATCCTCATTTTTACATATGAGAAAACAGAGCTTCCAAGGTTCAGGTGTGTGCCCAGGTGCTTACAGCTGGTGAGAGGTGGAGAGAGGATTCCTACCTGGCAAGTCTGGCCCTGGGCAAGCGGAATCAGAAAGAGCAGTCAGGCCGGTGGGAGGCAGAGCACCCAGTGCAGGGGCATGGGGTCCAGAGGAAGTGGCGAACGCTGTCAGATGCTGCTTCCAGGTTCACTATGAGCCCTCAAGGAAAGGCATCTTATACTTAGATGCTGTTTGTCCTCAAACTCACTTCTGGATTTAAGGAAAGAGACGCATCTCTTGCTTGCCACTATTTCCCATTTGGCCCCTGTACCATATGCCCAAGGCCTCATTTTGGGCTCCCTGGCAGTGGACAGGTTGGTTATAAGTCAAAACTAGACAACACTCAAAAACCAATACTTAGGTTTGTGGGAGGTGCTGCCTTACTCAAGGAAGTTATTCCAGTTATTTCTTGCTGTGTAATAAATCACTTCAAAATTTAGTGGCTTAAAACAACAGCAATCACTTTTTATGCCTCATGCTCTGAGGTGACTGGGCTCAGCTAGGCTGTTCTTGCTCAGGGGCTCCAAGGGGACGCAGGCAGAGAGTAGCTAGGACTGGGGCCACCTTGAAGGCCTCCTCCCTTACAGATGGGTAAGTTGATATTGCTGTCTGCTGGGACTTCAGCTTGGAATGTTGACAGGAACACCTGCACTTGGCTTCCCCATGCAGTCTGTGCTCCCTCACAGCATGGCAGCTCTGTTTCTGGGGTGGCTATCCTAACGGAGAGAAGCAGGTGCCATCCCTTTTGCTGCATTCATTTTGTCTGAGGGGAGTCAGTTAAGTCTGTGTTCAAATGGAAGGAAAATAGCTCCCAGGGGGAGAGTGTCAAAAAATTTGTGGACACATTTTAAAACAACCCCAGAGATTTTCCAAGTAACTCCACTTTGGTTTAAAGAAACCAGTTATCTGAGACAGACAGGGTCTGAAGAAAGTATGGCTCAGGGTATCAAGAAGGGAAAACAGGAAGGTGGTCCAAAAGAGGCAGTGGGATAAGAGAACGAGCACCGGGACGGATGACCAGGGAGAGGCCTGGCCCTGCCTCTCACCAGCTGCTGCCCCTGGGGAGGTCCCTCTGCTTTTTGGGATGCTTTACTCCTCTCATCGATAACTAGAGAAAGGTGGGAAATGTGAGCCTTCAGATCCCTTCGAGTTTTCACTGTCGTGGTCCTGTGATTTTGAGGGCTAGCATGTTTCTTTGGTCACTTCGAAAATCCTCTGACTACAGTCCCTCAGGCTGACCCTGTTGTGCCCCACAGTGTGAAGAGATGACCCTCTGCTCGTCAGCACAGGCCGAGGACCTTGGGACAGAGGGTGAGATGGGGAAAGAGAATGAGAGGGGCTGGTTGGGAAAGATACCCATGTGTGGAATAATTTTCAGCTATTTGGAAGTCAGAGGTGGGACTAAAAGTTCCAAATGAAGAGCCAGGGATTGCTAGAGCTCAGCCAGGTTGAATGACTTGTCCAAAGTCTTAGCAGGCTGAGGGATACTGGATTGTAGAGCTCCCAATACATCATCATTTTGTGTTGGGAAAATGCTCTGTCTTCACTTTGTATTTACCCTCCTTCCTCCCAGGAATCACACAAAGACATGAGGTTTGCCATTCCTAGTGTATATAGTACAGAAAGGGAAATAGGTGCATGGTGCTACACAGTCAATGTGCTGTGACTCCGTTCTGCCCCTGGAATGGGGGTGTCTTCTGTGGCAGTGATTTTACTCAGCATCCTCTCCTTTTTCTAGAAGGAGAGTGAGAGAATGAGGTAGCTATCAGGCACTTCTCCCCTTCACCTCTTTTGCACACTCTAGTTGTCTCCATTTTATAAAAGAAAAGACTGAGGTAGAGGGATACCGATGGTCTTCTAAAAAAGGCAGAAGCAGACCTTTCTGTTCCATCCCTCCTCTAGGCAGTGTGGGTCACTCCAGGTCACCTGGGGCACATCCCATTTGTCCAAACACTTACTGATTGGGTCATTCTGGGCCTTTGGCTCAGCACTGAGGCATTGCATTTTGAAAAGCACGAGGTTGGTACTCCCAGAGGAAAGTTGGGAGTGGGGAAAATTTCAACAAATCCTTAGAAATCAAGATAGAACATGAGGATGTTTGGGATAGCACTGTTGTTTGTGTGTGTGTGTATGTGTTTGGGAGCCCATCTCTTGCCAAAACCAAGCTCATTTCTGCATACTTGTTTGCTGAATATGAAATACTCCAAAGATTGCTCTTCATAGTTATTGAATCTGAAATTAAAATGACTCAGCAGAGAGGAAAAACAAGTTTTAAATGCCCTGAATGGCCCCTGAATTAAAATATATGGCCCCAAATCATGTGGGTTTTCTTGTCCCTGCCAAACCCTAATCAACACACACAAATGCAAGGGCCACACACAATCATGTGCGCGTGTGCGCGCACACACACACACACACACACACACACACAGAGTACGCCTGCCCCAATTTGACCTAAGTGCCTTGTCTCATTTCCCCTTTGCATGCCAGCCTTCCAGGGCCCCACCCTTTCCTGCAGGGAAGGCCTGTGCTTGGGTAGAGAGGTTTGGACTGGACTGCAGGCCATAGCTGATTTCCCAGCAGGGCCAGCACTTCCTCTATGCCCCATGTCACAGGCTCAGTATCAAGATCCCTGAGGGAAATCTGTGAAGTTTTATTCTTCAGCAAAGTCAAGGTCACTTCAGGTTGTCCCTAGCTTTTGGATCTGGAAAGATGGACTATCTGGGAAGAGTGACCACCTGCCAAATCAGACATGTCCTGCTTTATACACAAGCTGTATTCCTGAAAATTTGGGTATCACCTGGATTTTGGTATATCCAAATCATATTTTGAATGTGCTGAAAGGATTCATTAGTCAAAGGAACCCAGCACTGAATCCTTTTGTAAAGTGAAGAATTATTTTGTAATGTGGCTACTCACTCAATGATTTATGAGTTTGGTAAGTAGATGGAACATTTTTGTATACTGAATGTTATTTTAAATGTACTGTGTGGGATTTGTTATTCAAAGTTACCCAGCATTGAATCCTTTTGCAAAGAACTATTCTGTAGTCCAGAAAAACATTTCATGATTTATGAGTTTGGTAAGTATAGGCATTTCTTAAAGTGGGATATACCTTTAATTCTACTTCAGAGAAAAAGATGCTTTTTGCTAATATCCAGACTTGCGAAAAAAGAGAGCTCTACCATACATGAGTTATGGTCACTCCTAAGGGGTGTGGGAAGAACAGAGGTGCTCCAACGTCCCATTTTGTTAGGGTAAAAGACCCCATGAGTGGCCTGCTTTGCTTGCTTTTCATATTATCACAGGGTAGAAATGATGAAGCTGTTTGTCCAAATAAATATAGTTAGTGATTATAGCTACATCTCTAAAGGTGTTTCTCTTTTTATCTATATGTACAGCATCTAAATCTCTATATATCTATCCACCTCATCTATCATCTACCATCCATCTTTCCTGTGTATTCAGTTCTATAGTAAAAAATAAGCATTGCAGTAGGTCTTATGTTTTGGACCACAAAGGGCTGCTGTTTACACCGTACAGAGAGCTGGACCTTGCTCTGAGATCACTGGGAGTGTAAACCAGGGGAGGGGGAGACCTTAACTTCTTGTTCATTTTTTCTCACTTAGCAACTCAAAAATCTTTTCAGCACTTGCCTCCCAAGATTCCTTGCGGTATCCCCACTTACTATCCTGCTTGAGTACTAGTGTGACGCTTGTTACTAGGGAAATGGTCTGACTTGTTAAAGCAGTTGGAAAAGAGGAGTGTGGCCTCAGGAGTGTCTAACCCAGAGCTGCAAGAGACCCAGAACTGACCAGGAGCAAGCCCCACCTGCTAGAACCCTCCAGAGAACGGGACGGTGTAAGGCAGAATGCGCTCGTGCTTTCACTGTGATGTGGCCCTGACTGTGTTTCAGAAAGAAGCTTTTGTAAGCTCATCCAAAGACAGTAATAATTTGTGAGAAGTTTGACTTCTCAGACTCATTATTTTTCATTCCTGGAAAGCTGCTGATTTCTCACTGTGGCTGCCACAGTCCTGTCGGCCCGACCTTGCATTTTACTTTCTGGTCTCCTGGTGGCTTGACCCACAGCCTGTCCAGACCCTGGTGTGGGCCGTCCTGAGTCAGAAAGTCAACCATCTCCCATCAGATCTGGAAGGTCCTGAGCTATGGCTGCCTTTGAAGTCAACTTGGATTGTTCATCCAGATTGGCTAGCGAAGGGGATTCTGACTATGGCTAGGGAAGTGGGTTTTTTACTACAAAGGACCTATTGTCTCTGAGCCACATATTCACTGATGTTCCTTGAAAAACACTGGGCTGTGGGCATAGAAACACTGGCCTTGGAGTCAGAGGAACTGGAATTGAGTCCTAACTCAGTCTCTTTCTAACTTTGTGACCCAGGAGGGTAAAAACTAATCTCATTTTGATGTAGAGAAAAGCAAGATCTCTGACCTTACATGACTCATGGTCTGGCTTGGGAGAAAGACAGGTAAAAATGTTAACTGTAACTCAGTGATGAATGGGAAACAGCAGCCAGACCAGGTAAAACCACCTAGGTTGTGCCTGAGGGGACTTAGGGCCTTACTTTCCTATGTTGTAAAAAGGTGGTGGTAATCTCCCTCCACAGGACTGCTGTGAGGCTCAATGATATAATGTAAGTACCTAATAAAGTGGGGAACATTCTAAAAAAGATATGCGTGGCAGTTCTCAACTGTTTCCTGCTTCCAGTTTATTCACGTATAAGGTGTACTAATTAATAACACCTCTGAATAGCACAAGTGATTCTCAAGGTACAGAAGATGTTTCCCCCATACACCTGCAATCCTGGGATCTGCGTGGTTAGTTGGAAAGCACCTTTGATATTCTGATAGCCTGTCCCCAGGAAAAAATGATTTGTTTTCTTTTGTTTTGTCAGAAAAGCCAATATAAATGACATTAACAAGGAACACATTTTCCTTATTAAAAATCAAAATGTTACAAATAAGGCTACACTCTCCTTTTGGTCACCATTTGCAATCTCTCCTGACAAACATTGCAGTCCGTCTCCCAACTCCATCTCTGAGGGAACCCTTGTTACCTTCCAGCATGGTGTCTAACCTTCCAGATCTTGTATGTGTATAAATGTATATGACTGTGTGTATATCCATAAAAATATATAGCATGCTTTACATATACTTGGCAACCTGTTTGTTCACTAAGAACATATCATGGATATCACACCCTGTAAATACGTGTAGCTCTAACTCATTATTTTTCACTATTACGTAGTATTTCACAGTAGGAATATACCATAGTTTATAGAGTTCTATTGATAGATACTTTTCCAAGTTTTTGTTATTTAAAAAAAATGCTACAAAGCACTTTTTTGTGCATACCTCATTGTGTATACACACAAGACTTTCTATAGGGTAAACAATAATTTAATGATGGAATATATGGTTCATATAGTATATGCATTTGTATTTAAATTACCTTCTAATTTATATATCCAATGACAGAGTATAGAAGTATGCATTTCCCCAAATTATTGCCAAATTTCATATTATCACACTTTAAAGTTTTGCCAATCTGATGGGCAAAATTGGTATTCACTACTGCTTTAATGTTTGTCTTTCTGACTACTAGTGAGGTTCAATACTTTTAGATGTTCACTAGCATTATGTTATCTCCTCTGTTAAATTATTTTTATTTACTTGGCTCATTTTTCTAATGGCTTTTACAAAATGATTTACAGAGATTATTTATACCTGAAGGTATTTTGTGATATAATTTCTAATATTTAGATTAGCCTGTTGCTTGCCTGTTATGTTTATGATGTCTTTTTGTCTCAAAGAATTTTGAATTTTGGTGGAAAAATTTATCATTCTTTTCATTTCTGGATTTTGCTTTCCATGTATTATTTATGTGGGCCTTGTTTATCTTTAGCTCAAAAACTCTCCTAGATTTTCTTAACATACTTTTATGATTCTATCTTTACATTTTGGGCTCCTTATTTTTTTTTATTTCAGCTTATTATGGGGGTACAAAAGTTCTGGTTAGATATATTGCCCATGCTCCTCCCATCCCCCCGACAATGAGCTTCAAGTGTGTCCATTCCCCAGACAGTGCACATCGCACTCATCATGTAGGTATACACCCATCCCCTCCCCCCACCCCTCACCCCTGTCCAATACCCAATTGGTGTCATTCCCAAATGTGCACTTAGGTGATGATCAGGGAAACCAATTTTCTGGTGAGTAAAACTGGTGCTTATTTTTCCATTCTTGGGATACTTCACTTGATAGAATGGGTTCCAACTCTCTCCAGGAGAACCAAAGAGATGTCGTATCACCGTTATTTCTTATAGCTGAGTAATACTCCATGGTATACAAATACCACATTTTACTAATCCATTCATGAATTGATGGACATTTGGGTTGTTTCCACATCTTTGCAATTGTGAATTGTGCTGCCATAAACATTCGGGTGCAGATGGCTTTATTATAGAATGACTTTTGTTATTCTGGGTGGATGCCCAATAATGGGATTACTGGATCAAATGGAAGGTCTACT
>JAQIFY010000377.1:0-18760 GCA_028533085.1 Varecia variegata
GGTCCTATAAGCAGGGCAATCTCTGGTCCTATAACAAGGACAATCTCTGCTTCTACAGCCAGCATCACCTCTCGGCATATATTGAAAACTACGTTCGGTCCTATAACCAGCACAACCTCCTCAGCAGAAACGAGCACCACCTCCGATCTTTTAGTGAGCACAACCTCTGTTCCTATAACCAGGGCAACGTCTGGCCATACAGCCAGCACAACCTCTGGTCTTATAACCAGGGCAGCTTCTGTTTCCATACCCAGTAGCACCTCTGGTCCTGTAGCCAGCACAACCTCTCTTCCTATAACCAGCCCAACCTCTGGTCCCATATCCAATGTCACTTCTGGTCTTGCAGCCAGCACAGCCTCTGGTCCTATAACTACTCATGGCCCTATTGCCATCACTAGCACAATCTCTGCTCCTTTGTCGAAAACACTACAAGGTCCAATAGCCAGCACCACCTCTCAGCATAGATTGGAAACGGCCTTGGGTCCTACAGCCAGCACAACCTCGGGCCCCCTAACTACTCCCAGCCCTGTCCCCACCACCAGCACAACCTCTGCTCCTTTGACTAGTACAGCCCATGTCCCTACTCCGGGAACAACCGTCCTCCTACCCGAGACCAGGGACTGCCAGCCCAGGTGCACGTGGACCAAGTGGTTCGACGTGGACTACCCGGCCCCCGGGCCCCACGGTGGAGACGTCGAAACCTACAACCACATCATCAGCAGAGGGGAGAGCATCTGCCACCGGCCCGGGGACATCACCGAGCTCGAGTGCCGCGCAGAGAACCACCCCGACGTGGCCCTGGAGGGGCTGGGCCAGGTGGTGCAGTGCAGCCGCGACGTGGGCCTGGTGTGCAGGAACCGGGACCAGGCGGGGGCACAGAAGCTGTGCCTCAACTACCAGGTGCGTGTGCTGTGCTGCCGGACCCCTGACGGCTGCCCCCTTAGCCCTGTGACCCCGCACACGACTGCCCCTGCCGAGACGTCACCTGCAGTCCCGCCCAGCTCTGCCGTGCCCAGCTCTGCCGTGCCCAGCTCTACCGTGCCCAGCTCTGCCGTGCCCAGCTCTGCCGTGCCCAGCTCTGCCGTGTCCAGCTCTGCCGTGCCCAGCTCTGCCGTGCCCAGCTCTGCCGTGTCCAGCTCTGTGGCACCCTCCAGCCCCACCTGCTTCTGCAGCGTCAGCGACCGCCTGTATCCCGCAGGTGTGTGCCTCCCCTGCACGGCTGGTCCCAGCGCCTCGGCCATGGCTCTCCCTTTGTGGGCAGCCACCGTATCATGGGCTCGAGGTCTCTGCCCGCTCGTGGCACAGGCTGACGGTCCATGCTGAGCGGCCCAATCCTTCTGTCCAGTTATTTCCCATTTACTTGGGGTGGAAACGGCCCCTGGCCGTAGGACCGCCGGCTGGCGGAGGGGCGGTGCCCTCTGAGCTCACGGCCATGGCGTCCCTTCCTCCGGCAGGATTCGTCATTTACCGCCAGGCAGACCTTGAGGGCCACTGCTATTATGCGCTGTGCAACCGGGACTGTCAGGTGGTCAGAGCGGTTGACAGTGCCTGTCCCTCCACCGCGCCGACCCTGTCCCCGGTGACATCCCCTTCGACCGCCACCTCTGAGCCTGTCCCTCCACAGGGATGCCCACACGCGGTTCCCCCACGAAAGGTAACGCCCACCTTCCTGCCCCTCCGGACACTCGGGGCTCCCGTGGGTCCTCAAGTGTCTTTGCAACTGGGCTTGCACGTGAAGTTCTCGTGAAGGTCACCGGCCCCGCCCACCCAGAGATGGGCCCGCGCCAGCCTGGGGCATCCGGTCCCGGGGCTTCCCGACAGGCCTGCCTGGCGGGGGGCTGGCGCGGGGGCCGAGGCTGCAGCTGCAGGCCGGGCACCCGGGCGGGGGTGCTGAGTCCTGGCTGGACAGGACCCCCAGCCAGCTCGGGGCTGGACATTGGCGGGTGGTGGGGGTGGGATGGGCAGGAGACCGGGGCTCAAATGGAGGTCTCGGCGGCACAGCCTTGGTCGCTCGTCCTCCCTTGTCCCCTCGAGGGGATCCCAGAGGCTGGGGAGGGCTCAGCCCCGGCCGCTGCCTGTGCGTTGCAGAAAGGAGAGACCTGGGCTATGCCCAACTGCTCCCTGGCCACCTGCGAGGGCGGCAACGTCATCTCCCTGCACCCGCGCCCGTGCCCGAGCGTGGAGAAGCCCACCTGCGCCAACGGCTACCCGCCCCTGAAGGTGGCCGACCAGGACGGCTGCTGCCAGCACTACCAGTGCCAGTGTGAGCTGGGGGCCAGCGAAGCAGGGGCTGGGGCAGAGGAGGGGCTCGGCCAAAGCAGGATGGAATTGGGTGGACGCCAGGCAGGACTTCCAGCATCAAGGCAGGCGCAGTGGGCTCCAGGGTGGCAGGACCCCCAGGGCGCTGAGGGGAGCCCCGGCCGAGCCCCCAGACCACCGGCCCTGCCAGGCGGGAGAAGGGGGAGGGGGCTGTCCCTGCCTCGCTCAGGCCTTGCCGGCACCTGCCGGACAGAGGCGTGTGTTCCGATGACGGGGGGTCTCACGTGCCCCCCGTGTGGCAAGACGGGGTGGGGGGCCGTGGCGGGGAGGCCCCGAAGCCCCGTAAGGCCGCCTTGGCGCCGGCAGGTGTGTGCAGCGGCTGGGGAGACCCTCACTACGTCACCTTTGACGGCACCTACTACACGTTCCTGGACAACTGCACGTATGTGCTGGTGCAGCAGATCGTGCCCGTGTACGGCCCCTTCCGCGTGCTCGTCGACAACCGCTTCTGCGGCGCGGAGGACGGGCTCTCCTGCCCCAAGTCCGTCATCGTCGAGCACGGGCAGGACCGCGTGGTGATGACCCGCAGGCCGGTCGGCGGGGTGATGACCAACGAGGTGGGGACGCCCCCGCGTGTGCCTGGCGGGGCAGGGGCGCGGCCCTCCCCGGGGCCCTGGCGGCACTGACGGCGCCCTGGCCTGTGTTCCCGCCGCTGTGCCGCGCCCAGGTCATCTTCGACAACGAGGTGGTGAGCCCCGGCTTCCGGAAGAACGGCATCGCGGTCTCGCGAGTCGGCATCAAGATGTACGTGACCATCCCCGCGATCGGCGTCCAGGTCATGTTCAGCGGTCTCGTCTTCTCGGTGGAGGTGCCGTTCAGCAAGTTCGCCAACAACACCGAGGGCCAGTGCGGTGAGGCCCCGGGCTGTCCCCAGGCAGCGCCGTGCGCGAGTCTGGCCCGGGACACTGTTCTCGTCTGCGAGGTCAGGGTGGGCTTCCCGGAGGGGGAGGACGGCCGACCCCAGGGCAGAGCGCGCTCGGTGCCCATGAGAGAAAGTCGGGGCACCCCCGGCCTGGGGTGCCGGGGAGCATGGTCAGGTCAGGCAGCGGCGGAGCCTGAGGGGCCCAGTCCCCCGCCGGCCCTCGCGCTGGGGCGTCCGTGCAGGCGGAGGGTGGGCGGCCCCCACAGCCCACGGCGGGGTGACCCTGAGACGCCAGAGCCCTGCCCCCCCCCCGTGGGGACGTGGCCCCCGGAGCGGGGGCCGCCTCTGCGATCCACGGCCTGACTCGCGCCGCGTCTGGCCAGGCACCTGCACCAACGACCAGAAGGACGATTGCCGCTTGCCCGGGGGGGCCGTGGCCACCTCCTGCTCCAAGATGTCCGGCCTCTGGAACGTGACCAACCCTGACCAGCCGTCCTGCCATGGGCCTCGCCAGGCACCCACCACCGTGGGGCCGACCACCGTGCGGCCGACCACCGTGGGGGCCACCACCGTGGGGCCCACGTCCCCGCCTGCCACGTGCCTGTCATCCCCACTCTGCCAGCTGATTCTGAGCAAGTGAGACCCCGAGTGAGGGGCGGCCCCACCGACCCTCCCTTCCCAGGGCTGGCGGGAAGAAGCAGGTCTTCAGGGGCTGTCCCTGGGGCGCCTAGTGGGTGCTCAGTCCCTGAGTCTCGCACCTGTCGGTGGGGGCGTCGGTCACTGTGCCGGCAGCACATGTGCAGGGCCGGGCACCCTGGGGAAGGGTGTGCAGAACATGGGGGGCCGCCAGGCCCCCGCCCCCTGTGCTCACGGGCCCTGCGGATGCCCCCTGCCCTCCTGGAGAGGCCCAGAGACCCGCCGCCCGCGGGCCCCCCCCGAGGGGGCGTCGTGCCGGCTGCACCACCTGGAGGCCCCCAGTGAGGAGGGGCTGAGGCCGGCGAGGGCCTGGCAGGGGCTGCACCCACCGCCCCGTCCCCCCCTCCTGCAGGGTCTTCGAGCTGTGCCATGCCGTGATCCCCCCGTGGCCGTTCTACGAGGGCTGCGTCTTCGACCAGTGCCACGTGACCGAGCCGGAGGTCGTGTGCTCCGGCCTGGAGCTGTACGCGTCGCTGTGCGCGACCTACGGCGTGTGCATCGACTGGAGGAGCCGGACCAACCACACGTGCCGTGAGTGCCCTGGCCGGGCCGCCGCCACCGCCCTCAGGTCGTGAGGGGACAGGCACGCCGGGCAGACGGTCAGCGGGTGGCTTGGGTGGTCAGGGTGGGCTTCCTGGAGGGGGAGGAGGGCTGACCCCAGGGCAGAGCACACTCGGTTCCCCTGAGAGAAAGTCAGGGCACCCACGACCTGGGGTACCGGGGCGCGGTGGTCGGGTCAGGCAGCGGCGGAGCCTGAGGGGTCCCGGGCAGGACCACGGTGGCCACGGCAGCTCCTGAGTGGGCGCCAGCGCTCCCAGGCCCAAGCTGCTCCTGGCGGAGCCCCCCCTCAGGCACGGCCCCTGTCCCTGCAGCGCTCGCCTGCCCGGCCGGCAAGGTGTACCAGCCCTGTGGCCCGGCCGACCCCACCTACTGCTATGGCAACGACAGCGCCAGCCCCGTGTATGTATCCCCCTCCCCCGCCCGGCTGTCCCGCCCTGGGGCAGGGGCTTGGCCAACCCTCTGCTCCCGGCAGGCTCCTGCAGGACGTCGGGGCCACCACGGAAGGCTGCTTCTGTCCCCAGGGCATGACGCTCTTCAGCGCCAGCACCCAGGCCTGCGTGCCCACGGGCTGCCCCCGTATGTAGACCCAGCGAGGGCTGCGCGGGCGTGGCAGACCCGGGTTCTGCCCCAGTCCCCGAGTGTCCTCCTAGCCCTGACCTTGGTCCCTCTCCCCCCAGGGTGCCTGGGGCCCCGCGGGGAGCCCATGGAGGTGAGTGCAGCCCCGGCCCGGCCCCGCCCCGTCCCTGGGGCCCGGAGCCGGAGGAGAGGGGCTCCGACACGCAGACCCCAGAAGTGGCCGGTGTGGGGCGGGGGTGGGGCCTACTCGGGGTGTCGGGGTCGGAGGAGGGGCAGGTCACGGGAGGCCCCACCGTCACTTGGGAGGCTTCAGTCCCGGGCTCCCTGCCCCGGACCCTCTGCCCTGCTGGGACGTGGGGGGCGTGTCTGCAGGCCCCGGGCCTGGGCTCACGGGGCCTCTGCTCACAGCCAGGCCAGACAGTCACCGTCGACTGCCAAGAGTGCAGCTGCGAGGGGACCGCTTGGACCCTAACCTGCAGGACAAAGCCCTGCCCGCCGCCCCCTGCCTGCTCCCTGCCTGGCCTGGTGCCTGTGCCGGTGGCCCCTCGGGCCGGCCAGTGCTGCCCTCAGTACCGCTGTGGTAAGGTGCTCGCCGGGGGACACAGGCTGCCCCACACCTGCCGGCCACGCACGGCACCTGCCCGAGGCATCCTGGCCGGGCCGCGTGGGGGCGGCTCCCGCCGCAGCCTTGTCTGGTGTCCCTGGAGCCCGGTGTGGGGGAGGGGCCCTCCGCCCGGCCGGCCCGGAGCCTTCCGCAGCCCCAGGGCGGCAGCGCTCCCGGAGAGCCCCGGGGCCAGGCTGGGGCGCAGACTCCCGACCCCCCGTCCCGCCCACAGCCTGCAACGCCAGCAGCTGCCCCAGGCCCGTGGAGTGTCCCCAGGGCTCCCGCCCGGTCCTGACCTACGAGGAGGGGACCTGCTGCCCAACGTGGAACTGCAGTGAGTGTCCCCGGCCCGGGCACCAGCTTCGTCGGGCACGGCAGGCTGGGGACCCAGCCTGGGAACTTTCGGGGCTTAACCAGGCAGTGCTGCCGCTCACCCGCTGCTGGTCTGCGGCTGCGCCCTGGGCAGGGAGGGGCCTGGGACCCCAGCGCGGAGCGGGTGGGCGGCGGGTCTCTGCCGGGCCGGCCACAGCCTGCTTGTCCCCCCCGGCAGGCTGGACGGTTTGCAGCGTCAACGGGACTCTGTACCAGGTGAGAGCCCGCTGGGCGCAGAGCCCACCGCACAGGGCTGAGCTTCCCGCCCGCCTTGGCTCCCTGCCAGCCCCTCGGAGCAGACCGGGCGGGGGTGGCCAGGCACCTCCCCCGCTGGGCCCTGGGGACGGATTCTGGAGCGCAGCCTGCACACTGGAGTGGCCGAGGCCCGACACAGCTGCGCAGCCCTGGAGGGGTGATGCCCGTGTGCCAGGGCCGGCCCGGGGCCCCTCGCCCCTCAGCACCCACCGTGCCAGCCTGGCCGGACCCCACATCTCCATCCAGAATGCGCCACGGCCCCCAGCTGGCCCCAGAGTGTGTGATCTCGCTGGGGGTGCAGCGTGGGCTCGGCCCTCAGCTCGGGGCCCCTGGGCTGTGGTCTCTGGGGCAGGAGTTTGCGCCAGGGACCCCCCAGGGGGGCGGGTCAGCCTGGCAGGGCTGGAGGGGACAGGAGGCGGACCCCCTCCACGCCCAGCCAGGCTCACGAACGCCCGTCCCCCGGCTCTCCCCAGCCCGGTGCAGTGGTCTCCTCCAACCTGTGCGAAACCTGCAGGTGTGAGGTGGCTGGTGGCCACCAGGGAGACACACCTGTGGTCACCTGTGAGACCCAGATCTGCGACACCCACTGCCCCACGGTGAGCACCCACCGCCTGCCCCGCCCCCGCCCCGCAGCCCACCAGGGCTCAGGCTGCACGTCCTCCCTCCCGCAGGGCTTCGAGTACCAGGCCCGGAGCGGGCAGTGCTGCGGTGCCTGCGTGCAGGTGGCCTGCGTCGCCAACGGCAGCGGCAGCCCCGCCCACCTCTTCTATGTGAGTCGTGGCTGCCACCGGCTGGGCCGCGTCGGGCACAGCCTGGTCCTGGGGCTCTGAGCAGGGGGGTCCCGCCCCGGGCGCTGGGGAAGCTGCACCACGGGGCTGGGCCGGACGGACGGACGGGGGGAGGGACGGCGGGGAGGTTCGCGGGGACTCATGGCCCAGCTCTCTCGCAGCCTGGGCAGACCTGGTCGGACCCCGGGAACCACTGCGTGACCCACGAGTGTGAGAAGACCCAGGACGGGCTGGTGGTGGTGACCACACGGAAGGCATGTCCCCCCCTCAGCTGTGCTCTGGTGAGTTCTGGGCCCCGGGTGCAGCCGGGGTGTGTCCCCAGCAGGGCCAGCCCAGCAGCACCGGCAGGGCTGTCATCTCCCGCGTGGGGCCTGCGGCTCCCGCCCGTCCCACTGGGTCTGCCAGATGTCCTCCCCGCACTGACCAGCGCTTTCTGGCACAGGACCAGGCCCAGCTGGGCGAGGACGGCTGCTGCCACTTCTGTCCCCAGCCCAGTAAGTGCCCGTGTCTGCCGGGGGGGCCTGACCCGCCTGCAGAGGTCGAGGCAGCCGCCTAATCCTGGCCCGCCGTGCCCCTCCCCAGGGTCGACCTGCGCGGTGCACCACAAGCAGCAGCTCATCCGGCAGCGGGACTGCAGCTCCGCGGAGCCCGTGCGCCTGGCCTACTGCCAGGGCGACTGCGGGGACACCGGCTCCCTGTGCGTGAGGCCCCCGCCCGGCGGACCCGTGGTGGCCGGGGCTCAGGGGCCGGGGGCAGATGAGGGCAGAACCCTGGGGGCAGGGAGGGGCCCAGGTCTGAGGCCCGGGGACAGGTCCCGGTGGGGCTGAGCGCGGGGATCTGGGTTTCGGGGCTCTCCCCTTGGCTACTCGCCCCAGCCCCGAGGCAGCCCCGGAGGGAGTCCTCGCACCTCGCACACGGGAGCCGGCGTCACACGCTGGCCTCCGGCAGAGGGGGTGGGAACACGGCAGAGGGGGTGGGGACACGGCAGAGGGGGTAGGGACACGGCAGAGGGGTGGGGACACGGCAGAGGGGTGGGGACACGGCAGAGGGGTGGGGACACGGCAGAGAGGGTGGGGACACGGCCGAGGGGGTGCGGACACAGCCGTGGCCCCCGAGTGGCGTCTGCGCTGACGGCCCCGCCCGCAGGTACTCCCTGGAGGCCAGCGCGCTGCGGCACAGCTGCAGGTGCTGCCAGGAGCTGCGCACGTCGCTGCGGAACGTGACCCTGCACTGCGCCGACGGCTCCCGCCGGGTCTTCCACTACACCGCGGTGGAGGAGTGTGGCTGCGCGGGCCAGCGCTGCCCCTCGCCCAGCGACGCCAGCCACGCGGGGGAGCCAGAGCCCGAGGGCAGCGAGGAGGAGCACAGCCAGGAGACGGCCGGCCGGAGCCGGCGAGCCGGGGCCCACTGACCCGCCAGAGACAACGTCCTCCGCGTCCTCGGTCTCGGCTCCCAAGGCCCTTGTCCGGTGACGAGTCCGGAACACAGTCCCCCACGGCGCTCGCTGGGCGGCCCCTCCTGCCTGCGGACCCCGCTCAGGCAGAGCCTGGGGCCGCTGGAGGCTCCTCCGGCCACGGGTCCAGCCTTCGGTGTCGGGGCTTAGCACCCCGTGAGGGTTTCAGGAATGACTGTCAGTGACAGGGCCACCAGCTGCATGGCGGCTACCAGGAGGTAGAGCCTCACACGACCTCGGCCCTGGGCCTGTGTCCCCTCCACAGGAAATGGCCAAGCTGTCCCATAAATATACTTTAAGCATTTTGCAATTCCTGGACTCTGTGCGTCTTTGAGCTTGTCCATGAAGCCCAGGAACAGGGTGGTGGCAGACCTGGCCCCGAGGACCACCCGGGGGACCTGCTGCCTCCGTCTACACGGTGGGAGGGTGTCCATCAGCTCAGAGAGGAGCACAGGCCTGATTTCGGGTCTGCCCCAGGAAGTGACCGTGACCCTGCAGGGGCCCTTGAGGGCCTGGCTGCAGTCTCGAGTCAAGGAGGCGTCTGGTCAGAGCTCAGTGAGTGAACGAGTGAATGAGTGAGTGGATGAGTGAGTGAGTGGATGAGTGAGTGAATGAGTGAGTGGATGAGTGAGTGGATGAGTGAGTGAGTGGATGAGTGAGTGCATGGGTGAGTGGATGAGTGAGTGCATGAGTGAGTGGATGAGTGAGTGGGTGGATGAGTGAGTGCATGAGTGAGTGCATGGGTGAGTAGATGCGTGAGTGAGTGGATGAGTGAGTGAATGAGTGAGTGGATGAGTGAGTGGATGAGTGAGTGAGTGGATGAGTGAGTGCATGGGTGAGTGGATGAGTGAGTGGATGAGTGAGTGCATGAGTGAGTGGATGAGTGAGTGGGTAAGTGGATGAATGAGTGGGTGAGTGAGTGAGTGGATGAGTGAGTGAGTGGAGGAGTGAGTGGATGACTGAGTGGATGACTCAATGAGTGAATAAGTGAGCACATGGGTGAGTGAGAAAGCAGATGAGGGAATGAGTGAGTGAGTGGATGAGTGAGTGAGTGGATGAGTGAGTGGATGAGTGAGTGAGTGGATGAGTGAGTGAGTGGATGAGAGTGGATGAGTGAGTGAGTGGACGAGTGAGTGGATGAGTGAGTGAGTGGATGAGTGAGTGAGTGGATGAGAGAGTGAATGAGTGAGTGAGTGGATGAGTGAGTGGATGAGAGAGTGGATGAGTGAGTGAGTGGATGAGTGAATGAGTAAATAAGTGAGCACATGGGTGAGTGAGAAAGCAGATGAGGGAATGAATGAGTGAGTGGGGGAATGAATGAATGGGTGAATGGACACGTGAGTAAATGCGTGAGGGGGGAGGGTGGGCATCAGGGCGGGAACCCAGCACCTCGTCCAGGTGAGGGCTCTGGCGCAGGAGGGCTGCACCTGGTGAGGAGCCCACGGAGCTTCTGGACTCTTCCTGGCCCTGCAGTGAGCTGGGTGTGCAGGTGGCCGTGTGCGTGGACTCGTGTGTCGCCTGGACTCGTGTGCATGTGGACTCTTGTGCGCCTGAACCCGTGTGCGCCTGGACTCGTGTGCGCCTGGACTCTTGTGCTCCTGGACTCGTGTGCGCGTGGACTCGTGTGCGCCTGGACTTGTGTGTCACGTGGACTCGTGTGTCGCGCAGACTCGTGTGTCGCGCAGACTCGTGTGCGCGTGGACTTGTGTGTGCCTGGACTCGTGTGCGTGTGGACTCGTGTGTGTGTGGACTCGTGTGTGCCTGGACTCGTGTGTGCCTGGACTCGTGTGTGCGTGGACTCGTGCGCCTGGACTCGTGTGTGCGTGGACTTGTGTGTGCCTGGACTCGTGTGCATGTGGACTTGTGCTGCGTGGACTCGTGTGTGCGTGGACTTGTGTGTGCCTGGACTCGTGTGCATGTGGACTTGTGCCGTGTGGACTCATGTGTGCGTGGACTCATGTGTGCCTGGACTCGTGTGTGCCTGGACTCGTGTGCGCGTGGACTTGTGCGCCTGGACTCGTGTGCGCGTGGACTCGTGTGCCTGGACTCGTGTGTGCGTGGACTTGTGTGTGCCTGGACTCATGTGTGTGTGGACTTGTGCTGCGTGGACTCGTGTGCGTGTGGACTTGCGCTGCGTGGACTCGTGTGTGCGTGGACTTGTGTGTGCCTGGACTCGTGTGCACGTGTACTTGTGCCGTGTGGACTCATGTGTGCATGGACTCGTGTGTGCATGGACTCGTGTGTGCCTGGACTCGTGTGCGCGTGGACTTGTGCGCCTGGACTCGTGTGTGCGTGGACTTGTGTGTGCCTGGACTCATGTGCGTGTGGACTTGTGCTGCGTGGACTCGTGTGTGTGTGGACTTGTGCTGCGTGGACTCATGTGTGCGTGGACTGTGTGTGCCTGGACTCGTGTGCACGTGTACTTGTGCCGTGTGGACTCATGTGTGCGTGGACTCGTGTGTGCATGGACTCGTGTGTGCGTGGACTCTGCAGGCTCTCGGAGGCCAGTGACACACAGTGGGCGCAGGGACTCTGCAGGGCTGGGCAGGGTCTTCCCAGTGACTGCCCCCCACCTGCACCCCCACATCCCTCATCTCCGGAGGCCCCAGACGCCCCCCAGGGACATGCTGGGCCCCCCAGGCAGCAGCAGCAGGACGGAACACCAGGACGGGCAGCGCTGGCCGCGCGTCCCGGGAGCCCACAGCCGGACAGCGCCGGCGCGGGGAGGGGGCAGGGGACACTGTGGTCACACATGAACGCCCAGGGGTTCCAGAGCTCCCTGCCCAATCCTGGGGTGGGCCGGCGGGGAAGTGGCCCCCAGGCAGAGGAGCCGGGGGACGGGCCCCAACCGCAGGACAGCGCCGGCCGCCTGGGGACGCACAGGGTCCCCCCTGGGCCAGAGAGGGCGTCGGGACCGTGGGCCTGGGCAAGGGTGTGGGGCCACCGGGTGGCCATAGCAGGCTGACCTGGTGTCCCCTGCCTGGTGGGCGGTTTCCCGGCCCCCCTCCTGGAATTGGTGGCTGCGCTGCTCAGTCTCCCTCTGCCAGGGGCCAGGCCAGGTGCAGCCTGGGCCCGGTGGGGGTGGCGGTACCAACCTCCCGTTTCCGCCAGTGCGGCCGCGTTGCCCGAGCCGTCACCAGGTGGCAGCACCACCGGGCCCTGCACCTGCGCGGCCCGGCGGCGGGGCTCAGGACAGCGGGGCCCAGGTGAGGGGAGGACGGCACTTTGCCGCTTGCAGGGGGCACCCCCGGCCGGGGGGCTGCGCTTAGCTGCAGGACCTGCCTCCTCCCACCCCGTCCAGCCAGTCCTGCAAGTGGAGGCCGGCGCTGGTCCCCAAAGGCACTCAAGGTCCCTCCTGCCTGGGGGGCACGTCCGCGCCTGCAGGCACTGGCAGGTCAGAGGGCACAGCCGGCCCCGCCCCCGGGCTATGGTTTTCCACCGAGGGCAGGTCGCCGTGCGGCTTCTTGACTCCGCGTGGGCTCAGGCCCGGGCCGCCCGGCAGGTCCAGCCCCAGCAGCCGCCGCGCGCAGAGCCAACCTCGACCTCCTGCCATGACCAGGCGCGGCAGGGGGCTCCCCAGCCATGACCCCGACCCCCTGCTGGGCAGGCGGGAAGCACGGCTAGGGGGCTCCTGCCCAGGTGCCCAGTTGGCCCACTGACCCCGCAGCCGCTGCCCCCCCCCGGGCGGATCCGGTGTCTGGGGAGCTGCCTCCTCCTCCTCCTCCCAGATGGGTGGTGCAGCAGGCTAATCCCCCACCCCCCGCCGAGCACAGCTGACGGCCCGCAGGGCTGGGGGGGTCCCACCCTCCCCGCTCGCCTCCCTGGCAGGAAGTAACTGGATAGCGGGTTCCAGGCGGGAGCAGCCGCCCTACCCCCACCGCAGCCCCCGCCAGGTGATGCAAGCGCAGTTTCCGGAAAGCTCTATGGAGCTGGGCGTGGCCCCAACCTCGGGCAGCTCCCGCCGTGCCCCCTGCGGCCCCCTCCGCCGGACACTGGGCAACGCTGGGGGTGGCGGGAGGAGGCCGAGGGCCAGGCTCGGCCGGGGGAGGGGTCCCGAGGCCCCCCAGGGCCTGGCCTGTGTGGAGACGTCGCGGGGAGGGCCGCACACGCACGTGTCGGCCAGAACTTGCCCGTCTGACGGGTGCGGTGCCCGCCCTCATGCCCAGGGCCCGCGCTGGGGCAGCTTCTGCCCAGATTAAGGGACTCGGAGGGTCTGGAGTTGGGAGCAAGGTGGACAGAGAGAGGCCCGGGGCAGCCTGCGGCCGTGGCGTGCGGGTCCCGCTTGGCCTCTGCCCTCTCACCCCGCATGACCCCGCCTGCTCCCCACCCGCGGGGAGGCCGCCCGGTCTAAGGCGGGGCCGGTGCGGGCCCCAGTGGCCAGCCCAGTCCTGGGCACACAGGCGGCTGCTGGGAGCTCTTGGGCCACCGAGCTGGGCCCTGGGCAGCAGGTCGACCTCTCCAGAGCAGCCAGGTGTCTCGGGCACCGGCCTGGCCCTGACACAGAGAGGGACACAGTGACCTCAGGGCAGCCAGCTGGGCCCTGGGAACAGAGGAGCCCGAGAGGGTGAAGGCTGCTCGGCCCGGGGGGAGCAGGGCGCTGGCAGGTGCTGACCACTCACCTGGGCACAGCCCCCACCGGGCACTGGACACGCAGCCCTGCCCCAGCTGTGCCTGGCGACCAGGGGGCTTCCAGGACGGCAAAGTGCCTGCAGTGGGCTGGTCCCTGGGCGAGACCCAGGGCACATCTAGCCAGTGGCAAACTTTGCAGGAACAGAAAGCTGCAGAAGAAACGGCCACCAATACCAAAAACCCAACCGGTGCGGACAGACCCTGGCGCCGGCCGGACACGAGAGCCGCCTGCCCACGCCCTGAGCACCCCGGAAAGCGTCACAAAAATGCAGCCTTGCAGCTCCGGCTGCGTCAAAGCTGCGGGTGAATGACCGCCGGGCAGAGCATGCCCACGCCCGGGACGGGGACACAGGCGGGGCTCTGCGCCCCACACAGCCCAGGCTGGCCACGGCGGAGCTTTCGGAGGAAGTTGGCAAACTCTCTGTGGAATCGACATGGCCCAGAGAAGGTCCTCAAATATCCGGGTCACCCTCGGAACGGAAGAGCCAGGCGTGCACCGCCCTGCCAGGCGGGGGGCTCCCCACCCAGCCAGCGCGGACGCGGCACCCGAGCGGGGGCCCCACCCACACCAGAGGCCCCTGGGGACTCAGCGCCCGGCCTGGGCACCACGGGGTCCTGGGCACTGGGGACACACCCTGATTCCAGCGGTGCACGCTGCCGCACACCGTGAGCAGAGTTCACCTGCCACTGCCACGCTGCAAAATAAAGCCGAAGAGGTGAATCCGGCAGCCGGGCTGTGGCTGGGACTGTGGGCGCAGTGTCCAGAGTCCACTGGGGACGGCGGGACGGGGGTGGCCCTGGGCAGAGGGGCCGGGTGGCTGGACGCAGGCGGCCAGGCCAGGCATGGCTCTGAGCATGGCGGGGCCGTGGGGGCCGTGGGCCAGCGGAGGCGCGGTGAGGACCCCGCGTGTTTGCCACTGCCGTGGCGGCACCACCCGGCTCGTACAGTCCACCTCGTGGGCCACACCAGGTTTCTACGTTTCACAAAACAGAATAAAAAATACGTTGTCAAGAGTGACCGTGAGAAAGTGCTTGTCTCCTGGGTCCCAAGAAAACCGAATTTACCACTGAGGTTCCAAAAGCGCGGACGGCGGACCCTGCAGTGCACAGAGACAGGGTGGGTGGGTTTCTGGGACGGAGCCGTGGGCTGTGGGTGAGGCAGCCCCTGTGTCCCTGTGGCCGGGGCGCTTGAGCAGCGCTGGGTGTGAGGCCTGGGTCTGACCGCCTCCCCCTCGGCCCCACAAACAAAGTCCTCTGGGCCCTTCAGATGACCCTGACCCTCGATGCCTGCTGTGCCCACCCCTTCTCTGAACTGACCGCTGACCTCGGGGCATCTCTGACGCGGGACCCAGGAGCACCGTGGTCCGTTCAGGCCACACGTGGCTTCCGAGCCTGGGCCCGTCCCAGACGTGGGGGCCGGGGGGCCCTGGCCAGGCAGCCACGCAGACGGACAGTGCCTGGGCAGGGGCAGGGGGCACGCCGTCACCGCAGGGTCCGAAGCTGGGGGCCGGGGGCGGGTCCCTGGCTGGCCTTGGTCCCAGGAGCCGCGCTCAGCTCCGGGCCGCCAGGGAAGGTGGCAGCGTGTGGGGCTCGCGGGCCCTGGCGCCGCGTCAACACTGGGGTTCCTGGAGGGAAGGGGGGCCTGTTTGCCTACTGGCGCTGGCGCTGGCGCTCTCCGGCGGGGGCCGGGCACCGTGGTCCCCCATGGGCTCCCCCAATGTTGTCTTAATCCCGGGCAAACACGGCGGGGACCTGGCTCGTCCTCTGCCCCCACCCGCCCACATCCTCCCTGCCTGCCCGGGCCACGCCTGCGCACCGCGTGAGCCGCCCAGGCCCCTGGCCCCGCGTGGGGTGCGGGACACTCACCGGGCCGGGCCAGGGCCCCGCCAGCCCCCGGTGCACCAGGAAGCTCCAAGCCCCCGTTCTCTAGAGAAACACTGAAAAAATAAGGAGGACGTATCTGAGTCCATTTTGTCAGAGCTCCAGAAGGCAGTCAGCGGTTCACAGACATCCAGCTACCGTCCCGGCAAGAAGAATCCGTCCTCAAATGGCAGGAAAGTCTTTAGAATTTTCACTCTCCCTTCACCACCCTCCCCAGTGCCTCGGCGGGTTGGGGCCTCGAGTGTCCAGTTTCCCCCAAACCGGACGCAGCAGAGCAGACGACAGACGTGCACATCTGCTCTGACCCGCGTGGGGCCCCGCAGGACGTTGGCGCTCGCCTCTCCTGCCCAGCCTGGAACTCGGGCAGACAGGGTTGGGTGCCCCCTGCAAGAGCTTCCGGAAGCTAAAGCCCCACTGGCGCCGGGCGGGAGGTCGTGAGCGGACACAATCGGCTCGCAGGAGAGTCTTCAGGGACTTGGGACATCGGGGGCTTCGGAAACCGCACTCGCGCCCAGGTGACGTTTCCCCTCGGGCCGAGCCCTGGGCTCCGAACACGCCTGTCGGGTCAGAGCCCCGGCCAGATCCGGCTGCGGGTGCTGGGAGAGCTCCCGGCGGCCGAGGAGTCCCGGCAGAACACTGCTGAGCGCGGAAGGCAGAGACCCCAGCGGTCACCCGCCACCGGAAACAGTCTCTGCAAACCGGTTTAGAGACATCTCAAAACCGAGGGATCACCACAGCCGTCAACAACGGAAAGGAAGGAAAACAGGAGACGAGAGCGGCAGACGCTGGAAGGAAGATCTGATTTCTAGATGGCGGCACTGCAATAGTCGGATCCCGGAGTTTCAACAAAAAATCACAAATCCCGAGGCTCACAGAGAAACAGGAAGACAAGCTCGTTCGAAAGAACAAAAGAGGTTGCCAGAAATGATCCTTCCGTCCAGACTCAGCCGTCCTGACAACGACTCCCAGTGACCGTCACGAGTCACAGACCAGGGACGGGAGGAAACCAGCAGGTGACACGTGCACAGGTGACAGTGTCAGCAGAGAGACGAAAATCGCTGACAAACCAAACAGAAGTTCTGCAACGTTTTCTGGGAAACGATAGTAACTAAGATTAAGAAATCCCTGGAAGGTTCCACGGCAGCTCGGAGCAAAGACCCAGCGACCCTACAGACGGGACACGGGAAACTCTCCCGTCCGCGGAGAGACAGGACAGACGGCCATATCGCAGTGACACAGCCCGGCCAGTCCGCACGCAGACGGTGGGAGAAAGGGAAGAAAATTGCTCAAAGAAATAACGGCCCCGACTTCCTGCCTGTGGAGAAATACACGAATCTACAAGTCCAGGAAGCTCCGCAGACTCCAGGGGGTTAAACTCAAGGAGCCGCATTAGAACCCAACATTGGACATAAAAACAGAGAAAGAGTCTCGAGGACCACAAGAGGGATGACCAGCCTGTTTGCGGGTCCCCAGTGACATTGGCGGGGTGGGGGTGGGGTTCGCTGCCAGAAACCGCGGGGCCGGGAGCGCAGCCAGACACGTCTGACACCCTGGAAGAAGAAACCGCCAACCCAGGACTGCATAGCCGGCAAAACCGTCCTCAAAAACCAGGGGGAAACTGTGACATTGCCACGTACACAAGAGCCGAGGGGTCATCGCCAGCAGACGCCCCACGGACAGGCTTGAGGGAGCCCCCCAGGCCAGAGCAAAAGGACCCTGCGGAGCCACCGGGGCTGCGGGCAGAGACAAGGCTCTCGGTGAAGCTGGGCGCGGGCACAGGCCCCACGCACGTCGCTGTTGCTGCTCGGGAGGCCGGGGCGGGAGGAGCTCTTAAGCTCAGGAGTTTGAGACCAGCCTGCGGTGAGAAACCATCTCTAAAACAATAAACAAATAAAACATAAAGTAAAGTAAAATGCAGAGACTGGCAGAATTGATTTTGTAAAACGCAGGGTCTAACTGCAGGCTGTCTGCAAGAGACTCGCCTTAGAACCACAGACACGCTAGCTTGACGGTGAGAACAGGGAGCAGATATTTGGTGCCAACAGCAACCAAAAGTGAGCCGGGCGGCTGGACTATCAGACGACACAATTTACACTAAAAGTGAGAGACAAAGAAAGACGTCACGTATTGATAAAAGAGCCGACTCAACAAGAACGTGTAACAATATCAACACACAGACACCCAGCAACAAAGCCCCAAACACACGGCACAAACGTGGCGGAATCAAGAGACAGACAACCCACACGGCAGCCGAGACTCCAACGCCGCACGTTCGCCGGTGGCTGGAACCACCAGACGTGAGACCGGCGAGGAGACACAGGACGTGGGCGACACTTCAGAGGGGTCAGACCCGACACTCACACCCCCACTCCGCCCACCAACCGTACAAGACACGTTCTCATCACGTGCACAAGGAACATTCTCGAGGATAAACGATATAGTAGGATCCAAAAAAAGTCACAATAAATTTAAAAGTATTGAAATCATTCACAGTATCTTTTCCAACCACAAAGCAATGGAGGTACAATCCATAACAGAAGGAAAACTAAAATTCACACTTAAATGGAAATCAAAGGTCACACTTAAGCAGCCAACAGGTCAGAGAAGGACTCGCCACGAACACGCGACACACTAAAAGCTGAAGGGAAACAAAACCACAACCCGCCAAACTTTACGGGGCGACGGCTTCGGCAAACACGGCAGCGACAGGGAATTTATGGATGTAAAGGTCTCACGTCAAAAAAGAAGAAATGTCTCAGATCAACACTCTAACCAGACCCCACAAGGAACTGGAAAAAGAAGAGAAAACTAAACCCAAAGCTAGCACCGGGGAGAAAGAGAAAAGGTCACAGCAGAGATAAATAAATTAGAGAATTAAAAAAACAGAGAAAACCAATGAAACTAAAAGCTGGTTCTTTAAAAAGACCAATAAAATGGAGGACTATTTAGCTAGATTTGGCTAAGAAAAAAGAGAGGAGATTCAGATTACTAACATCAGAAATGAAAAGGACATTACTGCCAATCTTACAGAAACAAAAATGATTATAAGAGAATACTATTAACACTTACATGCCAACAAAGTTGATAGCTTAGGAGAAATATACAAATTCCCGAAACCACAGGATCTAGCAGACAAGCTGAACAGACCGATGACGGCTAAGTAGACTGGATCAGTGACCACGACCCTCCCAGGACGGTGGCCCCACCGCTGGATTCGACCAAACATTTAAAGAGTTAAGACCAGCATTTCCCAACTCTCCAGAGAAGCTGAAGGAGAGAGAACACACTCCCAACTATTCTACGAAGTCAGCGTGACGTTGACCCCAAAGCCAGACAAAGACAGTATGATAAAAGGCAACCAAAGATCAATATCCCTCGTAAACACTGATGCAAAAATCCTCAGCACAACACTACCAAACCGTGGGCAGCAGAGTAAAAGGATTATGGACCATGATCAATGGGTTTTATTCCCGGGATGCATGGATGGCTCAAGAAATGAAACATCAATCAGTGAAATGCCCACATTAACAGAGTGAGGATTACAAAACACCATGATCATCTCCACCGATGCAGAAAAAGCATTTGCCAAAATTCAACACCCTTCATGATTAAAAAAAAAAAAAAAAAAAAAAGACTCCATAAACTAAGAATAGGAGAAAAGTAGCTCAACATAGTAACGGCCACATACGAAAACCCACGGCTAACCCTGTACTCTGCAGTGCAAGACCAAAACCCTCTCCTGCAAGATCAGGAACAAACAATGA
>JAQIFY010003770.1:0-12290 GCA_028533085.1 Varecia variegata
AATTTAGAGACAGGGTCTTGCTCTGTTGCCCAGGCTGGAGTGCAGTGGTATGATCCTAGCTCACTGCAACCTCACACTTCTGAGCTTGAGTGATCCTCCTGCCTCTGTCTCTTGAGTAGCTGGGACCACAGGTGCCTACCACTGTACCTGGCTATTTGTTTTATTTGTTGTAGAGACGGGGTCTTGCTATGTTGCCCAGGCTATTCCTGAACTCCTGGCCTCAAGCAATCTTTCCCCCTCAGGCTTCCAAAGTGCTGGGATTACGGGCATGAACCACCACGTCCAGCCCTAAAAAAGGATTTTTAATGATTAATTCCAGATTGATTTTTGGCTGGCACCAACATACTCAACTTTCCACCTCTAACTTATATACTATCGTATGCAATTCCTCTGGTCTCATAGTTCCTTGATGTCCTATGATGAGGTACTTAGTCTATACTCAGGACCGATAGCAAGTTAGAAGCTGCTTTTCAAATGCTGTGTAATTCTCTGCTGTTGTTCTAGAACACTGGAGGTGTGCAGTCCACCTCTCCTACTGAGGCTTTCCAGAGTTGGCATAGCATGCCTTATCTACCAGATACATCTAGTACCACAGAATTTGCTGGCTCGTAGCCTATGGGGCAGGGATGTTTGTACCACAGCCTGAATCTACTGCAGAGCTCTCTTTTGCTCTGGCTGCGGTTCAAAACTGGCTGTCTTTGGCGTCATCTGACAAACCAGTTGAATTCCCAAATGTGCACATTATCTCCAAAATCTGCAGAAACCTACCACTCAATGTGTCTCTTTCCTAGTGGAGGATGAGCAAGGTGCAGTAAATTGTTCTTTCCTTTGGTTAGGATGTCTCTGCATGACCTAGGCCATTGGACCCCTGATAACTTCATTGATGGGGCAGGTCCCTGAATCATTGCCTGTTTTTTTGTGAAACTAAGGCTATACTTCAAATTTATTGGTTGATTTACTATAAATAATTGAACACAGCATATTCCACAGTTATAGAAGAATTTATTTAGACTCTGTGCATTATTCTTTTTTTTGCCACATATTAGGATTTGGCTCATAATTGTCTTTTTTTTCTTTCTTTGAAAGTATTTGAATTGTTTCTAAGTGACTTTTCAATTTTCATTTGTATTATTAGAAATTTAAGTCTGATAGTTTATTTGGGTTTTGCACATTTGTTAAAATCATATTTTAAAAACTTTATTAATAGGTCTTACACATGATATTTTTCTTTTTTAAGATAAAGTGTTTTAAATGAAGTCTAAGATTACTGATTAGAGTGAATGTTACTCTTAATATTATTACTATTTATGCCTCTAGATATGGTATTTGAACTTGAACACCTCTGTATTTTTAATTTATCATTCTTTTTTCTTCCAATAAAACTATCCATTTTAAGAAAAATTTGCACCAGTTCTGTCATAGTGCTACAATTGTCATACTAGAAAAATGTCATGTTTCCTAAAATCCCTTCTGAAAAACACACTGGAAATTTTTAATGAAACTTCCTTGGGAGTCTTGAAAATCATTACACTTTTACTAATGGTGGAACAATACTTTCATAAGTTCTCTTCATAACTATTAATATAAACTTAAACCATAGAACATTCAACATTAAATCTCCTATTATAGTGATCAAATTGATCATCACATTCCAAAAAATCAAAAAAGATGCCAGTGAACAAAATATTGAATGACTCTTTCTTAACTAATGTGTGTATTTATCACATCTGCTCCACTGTTTCTCTCAGATCACTCATAGTAGTTGGCTGCAGTTGTTGCAAAGTACACATTTCTTGCTAAGAATTCTTGTTTTGCACTCTGATATTTTCTATTCTACTGTGGTGGCCAGCTTTGAGGATGATCTGCAGTGGTTTTCGCCCCCTGGTATTCACATCCTCGTGTAGTACTCTCTCACATTGAATAGGACTGACCTTGTATAGCCAATATGATATTACATAAATTATCAAGTGTGACTGCTGAGGTTTGGTCATAAAAAAACATTATAGCTTCTACCTTGTTATCTCTTGGATCACTCACTCTGGGGGAAGCTGGCTGCTATGTCATGAGGACATTCATGCAGTCTTATGGAGAGGTCCAGATTGTGAGGAACTGAGATCTTCTGCCAATAGGTCAACTTACCAGCCTTGTGAGTGGGTCATCTTGGAAGTGGATCCTCCATCATCAGCCAAGTCTTCAGATGACTGCAACCCCATGGGAGAGCTAAACTGCTCTAAAATTCCTGACTCCCAGAAAATGTGTGAGAAAATAAATATTCGTTTTTACTTTGAGAAACTAAATTTTGGGGTGATTTGTTATACAATGAAAGATAATTAGTACTGTTTTTGGTACCCAGAATTGGGGTGCTGCTATACCAAATACCTAAAATGTGGGAGCAGTATTAATATTTGAACCGGGCAGTGGGTAGAAGCTAGAAGGACTGTGAAAACAGTTGTAGTGAAAACCTGAAGAATCTTGAAAAGTTTGTTGGTATTTGCCTGGTGACCTTTGGAAAAGCTGAGGGTAAGGAATTAAAGGAAAGTGAGAAAAACATTATTAGAAATTGGAAAGAAGGGGATACTTGTTATATCGTGGCAGAAAATTGAGTAAATCTGTTGTCTATGGTAACATAAAAAGGAGAAAACTTGTCTAATGAACTGGGTGATCTAGTTAAGGAGATTTCTAGGCAGTGTTGAAGGTACTGCTGGCTGCTTGTTGCTTATATTAAAATGTGAAAGAATCACCATTGAATTGGAACAAAGAAAAAATATAATACAAAAAATATAAAAAAAATAAAATGTGAAAGAAAAGACATAAGCTACAGGAAGCAATATTAGTTGTTAAGGAGCCAGGACTCAATGTTTTTAAAACTCCAGCCTTTCCAGAAACAAATGGTACTAAAATTAAGAAATGGCTTCAGAACAAAGATCAAATCTAGGGCAGTACACACAAAGCCATGGCTATGAGTATAAAATCCTTTGTTAAGATTTCAGAAAGATCTAAAGAAGTGCCTCAGAGAACTATTCTAAGGAGCTTAAGGATTTGGTACTTTAGCAGTTGTAACAGAAGTCCAAGGTAGAGAGGGCTTGTCTTCAGAGATGTGTAGGTGTGGCTTTTGTCTAATGGAACTAATCCCACTAGGGCTTATAGGAGACCTACAGATATTTTTAAGAAAATTTTATTGGCATAAACACCACCAGCTTTTACTGAAAGAGAGAGAGAGTACAAAAGGAAAAGAGGTCTTTGGACTCCAACTTCTGACAAAAAGCAATCTGAAGAAACTGCAATAGGGCTGTTTTTCATGGAAAAGGAAGGATAAATCAGAAGACAGAATCAAGATCCCAGGAGTGGAGCCAAGAGTTGAGAGTTATTCCCAGGTAGGAGTAGGACTGAATCCTAATTAAGGAATTTCCAACGTTTGTTCTGCTGGATTTCAGAATTGCTATGGACATTTCCATGTGTTTCTCATTTTCTTCTTTTTTGAACAGATGTGTCTACATCACTTTTGGTATGCCTGTCTCACAATTGTGTGTTAGGTGTGTACAGGGCAGATAACTTGTCTCTCTAGAGTGACAACTGTATTTGAGGAGTTATGCTAAAGAAACTACACCCGAGGATTCTAATTCTGGACTTCAAGTTGGTTCTTTAATATGATTAAAGACACTTACAAAAATTAAACTGTTTATTTTGAGGGTCACATGCTGTTGTAACAAATAATACAGAGAAATCTTATGTACTCTTTACCTGGTTTCCCCCAAAGATAACATCTTGCAAAACTATAGTAGAGTATCACCACCAGGATATTGATATTTCTATCACCAAAGAGATCCCTCAGGTTGTCCTTTTATAGCCACACCCTCTTCTCTTTCACCCCATATCCTCCTTAGCCTCTGGCAACACTACTCTGTTATCTGTTTCTATAATTTTGTTATTTCAAGAATGTTGTGTAAATGAAATCATACAGTATGCAACTTTTTGAGATTGACTTTTTCAGTCAGCATAATTCTCTGGATATTCATCCAGATTGTTTTTTGTATTAATAGGTTGCTTCTTTTTTTATTGCTGAGTAGTATTTCATGGTTTAAGTGTACTACAGTTTTTAAAAATCATTCTTTTATTGGTTATGGTGAATAAAGCTGTTACACATATTCATGTACAGGCTTTTGTGTGAATATAAGTTTCCATTTTTCTATGATAAATGCCCAGGAGTGCAATTGCTGGGTTGTATGGTGGTTGTTTAGCTTTTTAAGAAACTGCCAAATTTTTTTGGAGTGTCTGTACTATTTTATATTCTCACTGGCAATGCATGAGTGATCCAGTTTCTCCACATCCTACTTGCCTGTTTTTATTTTAGTCATTTTGATAGGCATGTAGTGATACCTAATTGTGATTTTAATTTGCATTTTTCTAATGACTAACGATATTAAAAAATCTTTTCATGGGCTTATTTAAGATCTATAAAATGTCTCTTCATGTGTTTTGTCCATTTTATAATTGAATTATTTCCTTACTGTTGAATTTTCAGATTTCTTTGTATATTCTAGATATTTACTAGTTCTTTATGAAATATGTGGCTTGCAAATATTTCCCTACCACTCTGTTGCTTGTCTTTCACTCTCTTAACAGAGTCCTTTAACTCTTGAGAGAAGAACAGAAAAGAAAAGAGGCTGGGCTGAACAAGTACTCAACGATATAATGACTAAAAACTTCTCTGAATTGGCAAGAGACCTAAACCTACATACAAGAAGCTGGTACCCAAACAGATTGAACCTAGAGAAATTCATGCCAAGACACATTATAATTAAACTTCTTAAAACTAAAGACAAATAAAAAATCTTGAAAGCATCCAGAGAAAAACGATATCTTCCCTATCAAGGTAAAGGGAAAAATAATTAGAATAACAGCAAATCTCTCATTGGAAAACATGGAGGCCAGAAGAAAGTGCCACAGTATTTTTCAAGGGCTGAAACAAAATAACTGTTAACCTAGGATAACTGTCACACAGTGAAAATAATTTTCAGGAACGAAAGAGAAATGAAGACATTCTCGAATGAAGGAAAGCTAAGAAAATTTGTTGCCAGCAGATCTACCCTAAAAGAATGGCTAAAGAAAGTTCTCTAAATAGAAAGATAATGAGAAAAGAAAGACCTGGAAACATCAGGAAAGAAGAAGCAGCATGGAAGAAAAAAATACAGGGAAAAAAAGGCTTCTGTTCTCCTCTTGATCTTCTAAATTATGCTTGATGGTTGAACCACTGTCAAATGTGGTTCTCAATGTATGTAGGGAAAATATTTAAGACAGTTATATTATAAATGGGGAAAGGTAAAGAGACATAAGGGAGGTAAGATTTTTCTTCATTGAAAGAGGTTAAATGGCAGCACCAGTAGATTGGTTAAGTTATGTACATATAATATAGTACTTAAGCAACCAGTATAAATCTATACAAAGAGGTACACTCCAAATATTATAGATAAATCAAAACTGAATTCTTAAAAAATGTACAAGTAACCCACAGGAAGTCAGGAAAAATAAAACAGAGCAATGAAGAACAGAGAGAACAATCAGAAAACAAAAATAAAACAGCAGACTTAAGCCCTAACATATAAATAACAGTATGTAATATAAATGGTTAAAATCCACCAATTAAAAGACAGAGACAGAATGGCAGAATGAATTACAAAATGGACTCCACCTACTAAGCTTTTTATTTTGGTTGTTTTCAGTTCTAAAATTTCCATTTGTTTCTTTTTTGTATCATCCATTTCTTTGCTGAGGTATAATTGCTCATTGAAGCATTTTTTAAATCATGGCTGATTAATCTTTGTCAGACAATTCTAACATCTCTATCATTTCAGTGTTGGCATCCATTGATTATCTTTTTTCATTCAGTCTGAACTCTTCAGTGGTATGATGAGTGATTTTTCTATTGAAACCTGGATATTTTCATATTGTATTATGACACTCTGGATCTTATTTAAACTTTCTATTTTAGCTGACTTTTTTTTTTTTGGTAGTACTGCTCTGGCAGGGAAATTGGGGGACACTGCCTCATTACTGCCAGGTAGAGATAGAAGTGCAGGCTCCTCAGTTAGTCTTTGTTGACACATGAGTGTGTGGAGGCTCCTCATTACTGCTGGGCAGGGGTGGGAGTTCTGGCTTCTTACCAGGTCTACTCTGCACTACACCACAATAGGGGTGGCCTCATTACTGCCAGGCAATGGCGAAAGGCCTGACTTTCCATTAGGTCTCCTGTTACTCCATCTCTATGGGAGTACTGAGGTGCTCTGTTACATTTTCTTGAGGATGGAAGTCTAGGCTCCCCACTCAGACTTTACTAGCATGGGTAGGGGTAGGGTTACTGCTTATTCTGTGGTGTTTGGGTGGAGTAGAGTGGCTACTGTTTAAAAATTGTCTGTCTTGCGAGGCTGTCTTTTTCCTGGTCTGTTGACAAGGGAGAGCAAGCTTTTGTTGGGACTTTTCTTGTCCATATCAATTGGTGATTTTGGGTTGCCAGCTTCTTCGGCTCCAAGTCTGGGATATATGAGGCAAAAAGAAAACCCAGGGAATTTACCTCTATGTTACTCAGATCCCAGGAAGCTAACTGCCTTGTTTTTTTTTTTACCTTTCAGGGTCATATTACTTTTTTATATATATAATGTCTGGGGTTTTCAGTTGTAGTTAGTGGGAGGAATAGGAAAAATTATTACATCTACTCTATCTTCCTGGAAGTGGAAATTCCCAGGGCATCCTCTTAAGTACATGAGAGAAAAGTGATTTTTTACGGTGCAGCTTTAAACTTTTTTGTCTTTTTGGTTTGAATTTTTTAGTTTCAATAAAGAACATTTTGATTTTCATTCATTTGCTCAACTCTTACTATTCAGTTAAAACAAATAAGAATAAATTAGCTCTTTGGATGGTTCATGTTACTTCTGATTATTTTTTTGGGGGGGGGAGGAGGCAAGTGTCCACACACACATTTCAGTATTCTGGTGTGTCATTGGTGTGTGTCTGAGGTGTAATGATTCCCATCTTCTCAACGGGAGCCCAACAGTGGCCTTTCTTGTTTCTCTTCGTGTATATAAAGGAGAAAGGCCATATTGGTAGTAATTTCTGAAAGTATATACTGCAAATTCAGATAGTGAGTTTGGGTTTTAAGGATATTCTATTATAGGAGTCCTAGTCTTCTTTGCACAACTGACTCCATAACTATACTTTAGGAGGTAAAACTATTTAAGATACATCATCAAAGTATGGGATGAAACCACTGTACCTTGACTAAGTCTTCCATGGTCTGAACAGACTCATCCACAGCAACCAAATAGTGAAGCTTTCGCATGTGGTCTATTGTGTTTTGTATCACTCTGCAGACCAACAGGTAAAATCATCACTGGAGGGAAAAAAATCAAAAGAAATGTAGTAAGCTAAAATTCACTGAACTTAACCCGCATGTTTGGTGCTTTAATAAGTTCTCTCACTTAATTTCCAGGAAGGTCAGGGTTTAGGCTACTACCTGCACTCTACAGATGAGGAAGATGTGAAACAGGTAAGTGACATTTCTCAGGCTGAAGAGCCACTGGGAAAGTCAGAGAGCCAGCATTTGAAGTCAGATCCATCTGGGTTTGGATCCCGTCTTCTTTCTGGCATGCTGCACTCCCTCCCAACAAGAGCACCTGACCTGACGGGACTGCAGTTTATGAAGCCCCTACCCACCAGTGGCTCATTTGAGTCTCACAACAGTCCTTTGGGGTAGGTATTTTATAAAGTAAGACACAGATTCAGAGAAGCCTTGGCTGTTTTAAGGAAGTCACATAGCAACACAGTGACTGAGGCAAAGATTTCCTGTTCTGAACTGCCAACATTGCCGAGTGCTTACCTCTGTGTGGACTGTGCAGAGATCTTTACAGGTGTTAGCCCATTGACTTAGCACAACCACCTTTAACGTAGATACTAGTACTAGTCTCATTTTACAAATGAGAAAGTCAAACACAGTGAGCCTAAATAACTTTCTCAAATTCACATAGCTGGCAAGAGGCAGAGCAGGGACTAGAACACAAAATAGAGAGTTCCAGAGAGAAACAACAGTGCATAGAAGTCTGTCACCGTGACCTGTCAATTCTACCCCCATTTTAGCTTCCTTTTAAGTAAAATGAAATTAAATCAAGTGGATAATTCTAAATACCCATTTCACATTTATTTCATATTAATTTCTCAGAACACCAGCTTTTACCTTCTTCCTCTCTTAAATATTTGGCAATTTTCAAAGAAACTTCTAGGAAAAAATGCTTAAAGGGGCCTGTCAAAAGACAAAATTACACCAAATTTAGTTAAAGATCTCAATTGGCTTTATTTGTGGTTCTAGAATCAGGCAACACTTACTTGGATGGTTTGAGAGAAGAAGATGGGAGAGGCTGAGGGGTCATAATCAGTCTTACTCTGGATTCCAAGGAATTTTTAGGAACCTTACACCTAGCAAAATTTTCTTCTGCCACTGAATTATATCCCCAAAGTCTTATAAAATGTGTTTCCTAATTGAAAAGTTTAACATCGGCTTCACCTTATGAATGACTGGCAGCTTTTGGGGAACTCAGCAATATAGTACAGGCAGCCATTCTTTAGTTTAGATAAAGTCTTTCAGTTCCACCCTGAATGCTATACAAATAGGAGAGGATGTTTGAATTAGCACAGAGCCAAAATTGAATCAGTTATTAACGCTTCACACTGGGTGTAAGGAAACATTACCCAAACTGTGCAACGAATCAGAAGTGCTTCCTTTTAACTTAAATAGACACCCAGGCTGAGCATAACTTCTTCAAGGTCAGTATTTTAACCTGATTCTCTCTTGCTCACATCCAAAACAAAACATCAATGTTAAACTGGATTGTGGATTTTTGCCCATAGTCATTTGAATGTAAATGTCTCTTCCCTGCTTTATTTTTCGGAATATGAATGATCTTTTTGGTTGTAATTTTCTTTGATCTTTCTATCCTTTCTATTCTTTTAATCTTTTAAATTAAGAACATCTGAATATGTCTAGTTTTCTAATCTTTATCTTAGCCTTAATGAGATTGATTATATCACAGTCACCTAACACTAGTGACAACTACTTTTTATGCAGTCATTTGTGCCCAGAGCCACCTTCCCTCAGTAGTAACTACAAAAGAAGCCAAAGAATAAACTGTCCTTCTTCTTCTAAAGCACTTTCAAAGCTTTGGTTGCTAGTATTATTGTCTTGTTCCACCTAACCCACTTTTTCTTTTTTTCCATTTCATATGTATATTTACCTGCCTTGATTAACAAGACCCAGTTACCCTTACAACTATCCAGTGTAACTTTGATCTATTTGTTTCTAGATCCTTGATTTTTTCTTGGCAACTGATAATTTCACAAATTCCCTAGCTAAACTGATCTATTTCCTAACTGAGGCTTATTCAAGACCAGGATTGTGTGAACTCCCTAGTGTCTGATTCTTAGAATCTTAGTTTAGTCTTGATCATCTACTCAAATTACCAGCTTTCAGACTCTTAATTTGTTTCTGATCTTCATCCTTCCACACATAATCACGTATTGTAATTTTGTAAAACATAAATGCCTTTCCTGGCTTGGACATAGGACCCTGTCCAAACCTCTCCCAGACTAAATCTCCATCTGAAAAATTTAATTTGCCATATCCAATTATCATGAAGCCCTGTCAATTTTGTGTCCTAGCAATTTCTAAAACCCATTTCCTTAGCATTAGGCAGGACTGTTTCAGTTGCAAAGTAAAGAAACTCAATTCAAGGCTAAGCGGTGGCGAAAGTAAAAAAAAAAAAAAAAAAAAAGAAAAAAGAAAAGACACTCAATTCAAGCCAGGTTTGCCAAAAAAAAAAAAAGGGAATTTATTCTTCCTCATTCCTAGAAAAGTCCAGATATTGAGTGGGCTTCAGAGTCAATTAGATGCATATATTCAAGCAATGTCATCAGGAACCTGCCTTTCTCCATCTCTCAGCTCTATGTCTTCTGTGCAGCCTTTATTTTTTTGGCATGCAGAGTCTTCTCTAGTTGGGAAAGTCAGCACTCGGCAGCTCCAGACATACTCAGCACGTATAGCACATGCCCTCTGGATAAAGAAATTGGGGCACAAGGGTGGGAAGGAGACTTATTTTGGCAGGCTGTGGTCTTTTTGCCTCATAATGCTAATCAAATAAGTGCAGCAATACATCATTACAAATTATATTATGAAGTGGAAATTCAATCCAAAGGGATATGAGCTAAGTAAAAAGTAAAAACCCTGTTAATTAAGTGGAAGGTGAGGAGAGTATTGTCAAGGGTATTAAATACTGCCTAGGGGACAAGCAAGAGAAGAACTGAAAAGTGTCAATTGAATTAACAACATGAAGGTCAGGGATGAATTTGACAAGGGGAGTTTTGTTGGGACCAGTGACCAGAATATGATAGGTTGTGGAATGAAAGAGAGATGAAGAAACGAAGGGAAGCAAGAAAGGAGGGAGTTTGTGGGAGGGAGATGTTGGAAGTCTGGTGGGAAAAAACCAGTAAAGAGAGGCAGTTTGACTATATAGGAAAGAGAAGAGACATTAAAAGTGTAAGGTACTTGAAATGCATAAGAGGTAAGCCACTTCTTTCTCTGAGACAGGAAGAAAGAAAAGAAGATTCATATATGGATAGGTTTGTATTATTGTTCTGGTAGCAGGAATTTGAGGGAGTCCTGATGGCTTTTGTTTCTTCAAGAAAACAGAAGTCTGATTGCCTCAGATTGCCTGCTGAGTGATTTGTCAGGGTAGGAGGTGGCAGAATTCAAAAGTTTGAGAAGAATAGAGAAGATTTTTATCTATGTTACAGAGATGTGGAGAATAGGAAAGTAACACAACTAGAAAAACATAGTTCTGTAGTTGTCGTTCAGAGCTGAGAGCCCATTTGAGGTTGATGACCATAAAACTATATTAGATTCCATCTACTTGACTGTGATTTTTCTCCAGCAGAGCTCAGAGGATGGTTGGATGAGGCAGAGAGTGGTGTTATCCAGGGTTGTAAGGACAGTAGGATAATGGCATTTAAGGCTATGCTTTTAATGTGTAGTCAATATGGTCTTCTTTGAAAACTTTTCCCATTTTTTCCATGGTTATTAATCTAATGAGTATGTTCAATTCATGTTTGTAATTTTTATTTTCTCATAAAATCATATATACTTTCAACATTTTAGTATAGAGTTGTAGGTAGTATTTTGTAAAGAAAAAACCTTCCACATCTATGATTATAGCCCCCATTTCATTCATTACTTTCTATGTATATTTGCTCTTTTTTCTTGATTAGCTAGAAGTTTGTTTAGGTTATGTTTTCATTTTTCCTCCTCAAAGAACCAGTTCTTAGATTTATTTTTCAATTCTACTATTTTTAAGCCATCTTTTGGAATTACTCCTATGCATTTCTGTTCTCTGCATTAGACAGTAGACCCTAGTGGAGAGGGACACATCCTACCCATCCTTGTACTTCAAAAGCAGTTGACTTCATTGTCTTCTACAACATGGGATTCACAATTTATTTTTACGAGATTGGCTTGAATGTTACTGTGCAATAATTTTCTTTTAAATGTTATGAAAGAAACTGGGGATTTCATTAGATTTGCCCTAGTTTCTTTTACTTTGAAAATGAACACATAATTTTAAAAAAATTATGTAATTTTTTTTACAAAAAAATTTGTTTCATGGAAACAGTTTACCTCAAATTATCTGAAAATTATGAACTTGCCTTGCCAAAATTCAGTTTTTTTTTTCTGTATAGCTAAATGTACTCTCTTAACTTTTAATCCTTATTTAGTTAAAAATATCCTCAGGGGTTCTGTAGTTCAGCAGTCTCCAACCTTTGTGGCACCAGGGACCAGTTTCATGGAAGACAATTTTTCCACCATATGGGGGATGGGGGATGAAGGAGGTGGAGCTCAGGCGGTGATGTGAGTGATAGGGAGTGGCTGTACAGATGAAGCTGGCTTACCTGATGCTCACCTCCAGCTGTGTGCACCTGCCACCCTTTGTTCCTAAGTTTCATGGAAGACAATTTTTTGACAGACTGGTTGGGGGAGAAGGGAAAGGGGGAACCGTGGAGTTCTGCAGCCTGGTTCCTAACAGGCCACGGATTGGTACCAGTCTGCAGCCTGGGGATTGGGGACCACAGCTCTAGTTAGAAAATGAAGAGTTTTCCAAATTCCAACCAAGTTAGAATTTGATGAAATTCTTGGGACCACTGTAACATTTAAAGCCATATTCTACACAAAATTACTCTGAGTTCCTCAGAAGAAAGGA
>JAQIFY010003771.1:0-12289 GCA_028533085.1 Varecia variegata
GAGTTGAAGAATTTAAATGGGGCTGCATGCAGAACATGTCTAAGTGGGCTTTTTTGGTAAGTAGAACTGATGTTCCTGGACAGAAAAGGCTGGATCGTTTTAGTTGAGATAGGGAACAAAGAAATAGCTGGGAACAGAGAGGCTGTGGGAAGAGAGAGCTTATTACTTGCTGTAGAGGGGTTGGGGTGTTGGGGGAGGGCAGGGGTAATACAGTGGGAGGGAGAGGCTGACAATCTAAAGGTAGAAGGAGATAACTAAAGCCTTCTTGCCCTAGTGAGAGCTAGAGGGGACATAATCCGGAGCGATGGTGGACGGAGCAGCTTCTGGTAGGAACAGGAGCATAAGTAGTAACAGGGAGGCAGGAAGGGTGAGGATTCGGAGAGTTTTATGGAGAGACTTAATCTGCCTAAAAAGAAAGAATACTTCTATTTATATCTTGTTTGATTTCTGATTCCTTAATCTATGTCCACTAATTAACATTTCTCTAATAAAAAAACACTAAGTACTTATATACCTACTCTCATAACTAATAAACCAAAACTTATGGGCTTACAAATATAATTTGCTCAATTTTTTTAAGAATTAGACATACTGAATGAAACTTGTAAAATTTAATTAAATCACAAATATATATTAGATTCTCTTAAATGTTAAACACTTTTAAAAGTAGCTAGAACATCTTAAAAATATTAACATTTAAGAGCTTACTCAAGTGCCAGGTACTTTTCTGCTTTAGATATGTCCTCTTATTCAATATTCAAAATAACCCCATGAGATAGGCCCTTTGATTATTCCCTTGGAACTCAGATACAGAGAAACTAAGCAATTTGCACAGTCACACAACCAGGTGGCAAAGTCGGGATTGGAATCTACGCTCTTTTGCTATGTTGTCCCTTTACTATTATACTGAATACAAAATAGATTATAACAGTTTCATTAAAACAAGTTAAAGAAAGGCTAATATCATGACTTTAAAATCATTTCTTCATTATCTCTATATTGATTTTAATACCTGAATGGGAGGCAATGTGTTATATATGTTCCCAGAATTGCAAAAATGCTACCAGGATATATGTTTATACTTTCTTTGGGTTTTAGTAATTTTATAAGACCCCAAAAGAAAAACCATCTCAGACCAGTGGCTGATGGAGAAGGAAACTGGACCTTGTTTCATAGTCCAATTCTCTGAAACTTGAGCCAAAGATTAGGCTGAGTAAAGTCTAGCAACCCACTCATTATGTCCCCAACTTAAATTTTACTTAAAATTTTAGTTTTGGGCCGGGCGCGGTGGCTCAAGCCTGTAATCCTAGCACTCTGGGAGGCCAAGGCGGGTGGATCGCTCGAGGTCAGGAGTTCGAGACCAGCCTGAGCAAGAGTGAGACCCCCATCTCTACTAAAAAAAAATAGAAAAAAATGATCTGGCCAACTAAAAATATATATACAAAAAATTAGCCGGGCATGGTGGCACATGCCTGTAGTCCCAGCTACTCGGGAGGCTGAGGCAGTAGGATCGCTTAAGCCCAGGAGTTTGAGGTTGCTGTGAGCTAGGCTGACGCCAGGGCACTCACTCTAGCCCGGGCAACAAAGCGAGACTGTCTCAAAAAAAAAAAAAAAATTTAGTTTTGAAATAGTACATTGTAGAAAATTCAGAGGCTACAAAAGGGTATGTGAAGAAAAGTAAGCCTCCCTCATATTCGTGGCTCTCAGTCATCCAGCTCTACCCAAAAAGAGATTTTTATGTCAGATCTGTATATGCATATTTTATATGTATGTATTTTAATGTGTGGCAGAATATTTCATACATTGTACTTTTATGTTTTGCATTTTTTATTTTCAGTTTATTTTAGACTTACAAAAGAATTGCAAAAATGGTGCAGAGTTTCAATACGCCCTTCACTCAACTTCTACTTATGTTAGCATCTTATATAACCATGGAACATTTTTCAAAACTAAAAAATTATTTGGATTTTGCCAGGTTTTTTCACTAATTTAGTTTTTCTGTTTCAGGATCCAATTTGGGGTCCCACATCATGTTTAGTTGTCCTGTCTCCTTGGTGACTTCTCATCTTTGACAGTTCCTCAGTCTTCCCTTGTCTTTCAGGGCCTTGACACTTTTTAAGAATTCTAGTCAGTTATTTTGTAGAGAGTACCTCAGTTTGGGTTTGTCAGATGTTTTGTCAGAATTAGATTGAAGTTATACATTATTGGGAACGATGTCACAAAGATGATGTGATCGTGCTCTTCCCAGTACATCATATCATGGGATAGGTGATGTCAGTGAGTGCTACTGGTGATGTCGCACCACTACTTGATCACTTGGCTAGGAAACCACTTGCCTGCATTCTTTATTGTAAACTTACGATTTTTCCATTTGCAGTTATTAAATATCATGGGGGACATACTAGGCTATACAAGTATTTTGTTTCTGCTTAAACCATTACCCACTAATTTTAGCATCACGGGTGAATTTTGCCTGAGGCAATGATTACTGTGGTATTCCAGTGGTGGTTTTCTTTTCTTTTCTTTTTCTCCCCCCTTTGGTGTTTTTTTGTTTGTTTTGTTTTGTTAGGGTCTCACTTTGTTGCCCAGGCTAGATTGCAGTTGTATCACCATAGCTTACTGCAGCCTCAAACTCCTGGCCTCAAGCAATCCTCCTGCTTTGGCCTCCCAAAGTGTTAGGACTACAGGCATGAGCCACCGCAACTGGCTGGTTTTAATTTTTTGGATCTGGCCTTACTGAATCACCAGTGATGATTATCTATCTCTCATTCCTTTTACATCTATTAATAGGAATCTTTCTGTATGGAATAGTTGTTGCTTCTCACCTATTTACTTATTCAGTTTATTTATATTGGCATGGACTTTGTGTGTGTGTGTGTGTGTGTGTGTGTGTGTATAAATTCTTTGGAGTGTAATTCAACACTGTCATTTATTTTTGTTGCTCAACTTCTTCCAGCTTTGGCCATGTCTTTCAGGTTGGGAATTCTTCCAGAATTCCCTGTGTCCTTTCAATTTGTATCCATCTTTTCTTTTGAGTAGACCTTACTTTTTTGCACTACAAGATCCCAAAATTTCCAAATGGAAATTCTATGACTATATATGTATATTTTATGTGTGCACATGTGTAAGATATTTTATACATTTCTATATTTTTATGCGAGATATGAGATAATTTTATCTTGGAGATTATTCCGTATCAGTATATATAGTATTAAGCCACTAAAAATGCTAAATAGTACAATCTGAGTTATTTGATCAGGAAAAAATAAAAATTAAAAAGCAAAGGAAAAGTGTTGAATATTATGATAGTGTATAGATGTTATGTGATTCATTCTCCTGATTTCAGTATGGGCATTTAGGTAACTTCTAACCTTTTTTTATTATAAACAGTGTGTGTGAGAGGACATTTGTATTAATAGGATGAATTTCTTGCAAAATGGGTTTTTGGGTTTTTTTTTTTTTTGATACTTGGTCCTTCTGAGAAATGAGATATCTTTAAAAACTTTTATAGTAAAATATACACAAGTAGGAAAATGAACAAAACATAAATGTACAGTTCAATAAATTATTACAACTTGACCACCTGTGTAACAAGAATCTAGGTTAAAAAGATAGACTATTGTCAACAAGCACCTCAGAAGTTCCTTTATAACGCCTTCCTGTCACTCCCCTCCTTAACAAAAGTGTTTTTGTGTGTGTGTGTGTGTGTGTGTGTGTGTGTGAACTTCTCCTGTCTAACTGAAATTTCATGTCCTTTGCCCATCTCCCCAATCCCCCCAGCATTTTACTTTCTGGCAACCATGATTTTATTCTCTATGAGTTCCCCTTCTTTACACTCCACATATAAGTGAGGTCATGCGGTATTTGTCTTTCTGTGCCTGGTTTATTTCACTTAACGTAATGTCCTTCAGGTTCATTCATGTTATCAAAAATAACAGAATTTCCATCTTTATTACGGCTGAATAGTACTCCTGTGTATACGCAGTCATGTACCTCATAATGACTTTTCAGTCAATGACAGATCACACATACAAGGGTGGTTCCATCAGATAATAACAGCTGAAAGATTTCTATTGTCTAGTCGAGGTATGGTCAATGGAACACTGTAGCACAACACGCTACTCATGCGTTTGTGGTAATGCTTGTATAAAGAAACCTGCATTGCCACTGCCAGTTATATATTAATAAAAGTATAAGCTCAAATAAAAAAAAAAAAACAATCCTGCCAGACTGGGAGCTCAAATAAAAAAATAAAAAATAAAAAAATAAAAGTATAGTGCTTACCATTGTGTTACAATTGCCTACAGTATTTAGTGCAGTACCATTCTGCACAGGTTTAGTGTCCTAGGAACAATAGGCTATGCCATAGAGCCCAGGTGTGTGGTAGGCTATACTGTCTAGGTTTGGGTAAGTACACACTACGATGTTCTTACAATGACAAAATTGTCTAACGACACATTTCTCGGAATGTATCCCCATTGTTAAGCGACACATGACTGTATTTTGATTTATTTCAGAATTTTACAAAACATATACGTAGATGAATCTAATACAGTTTTAAAAATCTGTATTATATATAGCTCCAAATTATATAGTGTTCTACAATTTGCTTTTAATGTAACAGAATGTTCATTTTACACCATCCAGGACAGCATATTAAAGGTAGATTCACATTGTACACACAATTCTGTCTCTAGGAATCCTGTTTAATTCCAAAAAGGTCCAGGCATACATGTTCCAGAACATTTTCAGAACCATTAAAATAATGAAAAATTTGGAGCATATGCAAGTATCCAACCCCCAAAAATAATCAGAGATTTAGAATTTACCAATTTTTGTCATAAACATGGAATAGACAATCCAAAGCTAAATAATATATTACATTGAAACAGGAATCCTTTCAATATTACTCCCTACTGAATGAATTATAGACCCAGCTTTGCAGAAAAATAAGCAGAAAAGCTAAGATGAGGTGAGATGGCATTAGCAAAGTGAGGATTGAGGATGTATTTGTCAGCTTTTGCTTTTGTTATGTACATAACAAAGAACCACAAAATCTCAATGGCTTACAACTAAAAAGGTTTCTTTGTCTTTTACTCTATTACTCATCTGTAAGTTGTCTTCACTCTTGGACCCAGCGAAAGGAGCAGCCCCATGTAGGACATGCCTCTCTCATGGCAGAGGAGAAGACAAATACATGTGATAGCTCTTGAAATGTCTCCACATTTCATTGACCAAAAGATGTCAGGTTTGGTCAAGTGACATAAATGGCGTGGGAAGTACATATACTTCTCCCTCAGGGAGGGGCATCAAGGAAGAAATAAAGAAAAAGAAAACAGCCTGCATGTCCATCATAGAAAATGAGTTAAATATAGCCATGTTTAGTTGCTTTTAGAAAGCAACTAAGAATGAACTAAAACTATGATATATCCATACAATGTAATATTAATTATTCAGCAATGAAAATAAATGAGCTATCAAGCCACAGCAAGCCAGGGGGGAACCTATATTGCTAAGTAAAAAAAGCGAGTCTGAAATGGCAATATACCGTATGATTCCAACAATGTGACATTCTGGAAAAGGGAAAACTATAAGTGACAGTAAAAAGATCAGTTATTGCCAGAGGTTTGGAAAGTGGAGGAAGGATAAATAGGTGAAGTACAGTATTTTAGGACAGTGAAATTCCTTTGTTTTTGTTTTTTCTTTGAGACAGTGTTTCACTCTGTCTCTCTGAGTAGAGTGCAGTGGTGTCATCATAGCTCACTGCAACCTCAAACTCCTGGGCTCAAGTGATCCTCTCCCCTCCGCCTCCTGAGCAGCTGGGACTATAGGCACACACCACCTCGCCTGGCTAATTTTTCTACTTTAAGTAGAGACGATGTCTCACTCTTGCTCAGGCTGGTCTCGAACTCCTGAGCTCAAGCAATCCTCCCGCCTCGACCTCCCAAAGTGCTAGAATTACAGGCATGAGCCATCACACCCAGCCTATTTTGTATGATACTATAATAGTGGCTACATGACATTATGCATTTGTCAAACCATAAAACTTTATAAGACAAAGAGTGAACCTCAATGTATGCAAGGTTGAGGGATTCCAGAAAAGAATTCAGATTGTGACAAGAGAATCTAACTATATTACAAATGTATGAAACAACTCACTGAAGGGAGTAGGGGGAGGGAAGTGCTGACCTAAGTAACTTAGGAAATGGAATCTGTAAAACTAAAAGAAAAAACCTACACATAAACATTGTACTCTAGTTGAAGTTGATGAAGTTGTTTTCCATGGTGATACAAGTTAACAATTCTGATACAGTAGTGCCCCCTTTATTTACAGTTTTTCTTTCCATGGTTTCAGTTACTATGGTCAACAAGAAGGATGAGTACAGTATAATAAGCTACTTGAGACCACATTCACATAACTTTTGTTATATTGTTGTAATTGTTCTATTTTATTATGAGTTATTGTTGTTAATCTCTTACTATGCCTGGTTTATAAATTGAACTTTACCATAGGTATGTATGCATAGGAAAAAATTGTATATATAGGGTTCAGTATTATCTACGGTTTCAGGCATACACTGGGGGGTCTTAGAAGGTATCCCTCACAGATAAGCAGGCAGCACTGTACTGCTCTACTTATATACTGCAATTGAATGATTAACTAAGTGGACAGTGGATGGTGGGAGCCAGGTTTCTCACTGTTGGAGTGAGGATTCACAAATAAGCAATGATCTACGTGGGAATGGATTAGAGTTGAAGATATCAGTAATAAATCATGTTTATTAGATACAGATGGTTCATATAGAAATATTTCTTTTTTTAGTCCTATGAACATTTGCATATGTTTAGAAATATTTCTATATACACAAGTTAATAAACACACCTGTGCTTCTTTGTTGTCAGCTGAGGTGGCCTAAAGAAATAACACCCAGGTAGCAATAAGCACACCTAGCGCCCAGATTTTGTTTTCTAATTCTACATTCAAAGCTCCTTGGATAAATGGCTTCTTCTAGGACTGGGCCAGAAATATGTATATTACTCTACTATATAGAGAGAATATAGTATGAAACTCTACTATCAGCTCAAGTTTTCTATAAAACTAAAACTTCTAGGAGAAGTGTGTGGCCTGAGGATGGGTGGGACCCAGGGACTGCTCCATCCTTCTTTCCCATTTCTACCCCCACCCTGACGACCCCTGAGGCACCACACACCAATGGCCGAGAGGATCCGCACTCCCCTGGTGTCTGCAACAATGATCTTGGGTCCCTGGCCCTGCCAGGTAGTGGCACCAGTGTCCAGGATCAGCCTGGGCCTGCGGTGGGAAATCAAGCCCGGAGTGCACAAGATTCACCTGTGCAAGGACAAGCATGGCAAGACCAGGCTGCAGCTGTGGACCATCAACAAAGGGCTCTTTGTACAGTTGATGCAGGCAAACACCCCTGCATCCCTCGTGGCACTGTGCTTTGGGAACCAGATCCTGCAATCAGTGGGTGCCACTTTGCCGGGTGGAGCACGGACAAAGCCCATCCAGTGGTGAAGAGGGCATCAGCCATGAAGATTGTTATGTCTGTTCAGGACAGGCCATTCCAGCAGACTGTCACCATGCACAGGGACAGCATGGGCCATGTCGGCTTTGTCATCAAGAAGGGCAGGGTCAGGGGGAGTTCTGATGCCCACAACAGGTTCCTCACCAACTACTATGTGTACGAGGTAAACGGGTGGAGGTCATCAGTCTGAAAGACAAAGAGAACATGGAGATTCTAGCCACAACCAGCAATGTCATCACCCTATCATCCCCATTTGTGATCTGTCAGCACATGGTCAGAAAGTTGTCCCTGACCCTGCTCCACCATGCCATGGACCACTCCATCCCAGATGTCTAAAGCCACAGGAGGGCACCTCTGGCCCTCCCGCCCTCCTGCAGGAAGGGGCAGCTACCCTCAACAATGACAGGTTGCCACTGGCATGCTGCCTTGGGTTGGGACTGTCTTGAGGGGGCATATTCCAGGTAAGTACACATCAGATAGCTGAGACTGTCGTTTATACACACAGGCCTCCTTGGAACCTCAGACTCGTAGCTGGGCTGAGGCTTTGGAAAGGCCCACAGGCAGCCAATTATCTGTGCTGGTTTATGTGTTGGGGTGGTCAGCAGGCTGGCTAAACACTTCAAAGTTGCAACCGGGTCCCTTTCAAGATTTTGTCTCTGATAGGACAATAGTTATACTTTTTTTTTTTTTTTTTTTTTTTTGAGATAGAGTCTCACTCTGTTACCTGGGATAGAGTGAGTGCCGTGGCGTCAGCCTAGCTCACAGCAACCTCACACTCCTGGGCTCAAGCGATCCTTGTGCCTCAGCCTCCCGAGTAGCTGGGACTACAGGCAGGTGCCACCATGCCCGGCTAATTTTTTCTATTCTTAGCAGAGAACAGGTCTCACTCTTGCTCAGGCTGGTCTCGAACTCAGCCTAACTTACTGCTTCATAAATTAGAATCCATGAAGGTGGTAATGAAATCTTGGAAGACATTTCAATAACTGAAAAAGCTCCACAGATACACACTTAACAGAATGAAACTGCTCAGGACAATAAAAATGCCAGGTTAAGTGTGGGTTGTTTTTTTGTTATTGCTAGTTGTTGATGTTCTCTTCTTGCTTCAGTTTTGTCTGCAACTAACTGTATCAGACTGCAGTGGTCACTGCTCCTCTCCCACCGAGCTGGGGTTCTGGGGGAGTGGCTGGGTTCAGTGTGCCAGGAAGCCCTAGGACCAACCAGACTCAGCAGGCTGACTCGAGGCCATTCCCTGTGTGACAAGTCCTCCTATATATGAGAAAAAGGATTTGATAAATGGCAACTGGGAGAACGTGGCATTCAAATCTTGAGCCATTCCCTTCCAAAAGAGAATTTATGCAACTTAAAATTCACAGGACCAAGGGTAATTAAAAGAAGAAATTAAATGTGCTTCCAAATCTTCATCTTGTTCTATATCATGATACTGCTGGCCCCTTTTTAAAGTTTTATTAAAGCATTAAAAAAAAAAAGCAGTATAGGCCGAGCGCAGTGGCTCACACCTGTAATCCTAGCACTCTGGGAGGCCGAGGCAGGTGGATCGCTCGAGGTCAGGAGTTTGAGACCAGCCTGAGCAAGAGCAAGACCCGTCTCTACTAAAAAATAGAAAGAAATGATTTGGACAGCTAAAAATATATAGAGAAAAAAAAAATTTGCTAGGCATGGTGGCGCATGACTGTAGTCCCAGCTACTCAGGAGGCTGAGGCAGAAGGATAGCTTAAGCCCAGGAATTTGAGGTTGCTGTGAGGTAGGCTGACGCCACAGCACTCTAGCCCGAGCAACAGAGTGAGACTCTGTCTCAAAAAAAAAAAAAAGGCAGTATAGTAGTACCCTGAACAAGAGATAAAGTGGTACGACTGTAATTATCTCAGGTATGAAAAAGGGAAGCAGTCTACTCATCCTCAGGAGACCTGTGACCAGGCCACATCCTTGGAACACGACCATCCACCAACCTCTCTTCCTACAGACCTACCTCTCCAAGGAAGGGGCAGGGTCTCCTACTTTCTAAATTCATAAACAATTTGAATCGATTAAAAAAAAAACCAGGCCGGGCGTGGTGGCTCACGCCTGTAATCCTAGCACTCTGGGAGGCCGAGGCGGGTGGACTGCTGGAGGTCAGGAGTTCGAGAACAGCCTGAGCAAGAGCAAGACCCCGTCTCTACTAAAATTAGAAACAAATTATCTGGCCAACTAAAATATATATAGAAAAAATTAGCCGGGCATGGTGGCGCATGCCTGTAGTCCCAGCTACCCGGGAGGCTGAGGCAGTAGGATTGCTTAAGCCCAGGAGTTTGAGGTTGCTGTGAGCTAGGCTGACACCACGGCACTCTAGCCCAGGCAACAGAGCGAGACTCTGTCTCAAAAAAAAAAAAAGAAAAGAAAAAAACCTCACTAGCAGAGGGCAGAGAAACCAATGTGAGTAATATCTGATTATTATTTAACATCTTGAGTAGTAGGGGGAAAAAGGCCTTCACCAAAAAACTATTGAATAGTATCTGTCTATAAAGTTCTCAATCTTACACTCACGGCTATTTCAAAAGAAGCAATCAATCAGTTTAGGCCCTGATAAAGGAAAAGAAGTATTCTTGACCTTTGACAATAAGTCCAATGAAACATCTTAGACCAACTACAGAAGAAGGCTGATTGTACACAGACTCTTGTACTTGTGAGACCAAAAAAGAACAGTTGTGGGACTTGTCCTCATGTAATGGTGGCTATTATGCTGAAACACGATTGGTAAATGAATTTGGAAGTTCTTCCCTTTTCTCTTTTCCTTTTATGTCTTTAATGATCTCTGAAGAATTTTATGATGAAGACTGATTTGAAAATATGTCCTTCATGCCTGTAATCCTACCACTCTGGGACACCGAGGCGAGAGGATCGTTTGAGCTCAGGAGTTCAAAACCAGCCTGAACAAGAGCGAGACCCTGTCTCTACTAAAAAAAATAGAAAGAAATTAGCTGAACAACTAAAAATATACAGAAAAAATTAGCTGGGCATGGTGGTGCATGCCTGTAGTCCCAGCTACTTGGGAGGCTGAGGCAGGAGGATTGCTCGAGCCCAGGAGTTTGAGGTTGCTGTGAGCTAGGCTGACACCACGGCACTCTAGTCAGGGTGACAGAGCAGGACTCTGCCTCAAAAAAAAAATAAAAAAAATAAAAAAGTCCTAAAAATTCCAAGACAGGCTTCTTTCCCCTCTTAAATGAGATGACCAAAAACAGCAAGCCTAAGAATCACCATAAATAAGATTATAGCGCTACCTGGTGGCCAACAGTGGAATTAACTCCTGAAGCTAGGAATTTGCCAAATTTGCAAAGACACGAGGTCTCTTAACAGAAAAAGAGGGAGGGGGTAGGTGAGGAAGGGTAATGTTAAGTTAAAAGGGCAGACACTAAGTTGAAACATGCACGTTCAAATGCTCACTCTTTGGCAGTGCCTGTGTTTTTCAGCTATGCTCTTAAAAGATGACTAAGGAGAATTGACTCTCTCTCTACTGTAGACTTAGTTCCTAACTAAAAGTAAAGAGAGAGTTGGCTACTTAAAACATGTACGAGCATATCAACAGAAATAATTCTTCATAGGAAACGTTTGAAAAGAGGAGGACCTGGGATAGCAGAAAAACCTTACAGCTAGCGTTGCCAGATAAAATACCACATGCTCAGTTAAATTATAGAAGTATGTCCCAAATACCTAAAACTTACAGATTTCTTTTCAGCAAGTAACATCACAAAGTTAATGGATGACAAATTTGAAGACGGTACTTGTAACACCAAAGAAGAACCAACAATAAGACATTGATGTGTAGACCATGTAAGGAATCCTTGCAAATAAAAACAGGATGGGGCCCGGGCGCGGTGGCTCATGCCTGTAATCCTAGCATTCTGGGAGGCCAGGAAGGATGATCGCTTGAGATCAGGAGTTCGAGACCAGCCTGAGCAAGAGTGAGACCCCATCTCTACTAAAAATAGAAAAAAAATAGGCAGGCAACTAAAAATAGAAAAAATTAGCCAGGAGTAGTGGTACACGCTTGTAGTCCCAGCTACTTGGAAGGTTGATTAAGGAGGATTGCTTGAGCTCAGGAGTTTGAGGTTGCTGTGAGCTAGGCTGATGCCAGGGCAGTTTGGCCCAGGCAACAGGGCAAGACTTTGTCTCAAAAAAAATAATAAAAAAATAAAAATAAATATATAAATAAATAAAAACTTCTGCTTTGCCAAAGAGACTCTCAAAAAATGAGAAAAGCTGCAGACTGGGAGGAACTATTTCCAAAAGATCTATCTGATAAAGGACTATTACCCAAAATATACAAGAACTCTTAAACTCAACAATAAGAAAATAAACCCAACTTTCCCCCCTCCTCACTACTGCACTTGACTAGTCTTAAAAAAAAAAAAAAAAAGAAAAGAAAATAAACCCAGGCTGTGCGCTGGCTGACGCCTGTAATCCTAGCTCTCTGGGAGGCTGAGGCGGTGGATCGTTTGAGCTCAGGAGTTTGAGGCCAGCCTGAGCAAGAGCAAGACCCTGTCTCTACTAAAAAATAGAAAGAAATTATCTGGACAACTAAAAATATATAGAAAAAATTAGCCGGGCATGGTGGCACATGCCTGTAGTCCCAGCTACTCGGGAGGCTGAGGCAGGAGGATCGCTTGAGCCCAGGAGTTTGAGGTTGCTGTGAGCTAGGCTGATGCCACGGCACTCACTCTAGCCCAGGCAACAGAGTGAGACTCTGT
>JAQIFY010003772.1:0-12288 GCA_028533085.1 Varecia variegata
GTATCATTGATTTCCTTAGTAATATTATGGGATTTTTGTCAATGCATTTAAACCATTTTCTGACGCAGGAGTCCATGGGCTTCCCACGAGGGCCTGTGTGTATAGAGGCAGCCTATGCAAGGATTCCCAAGGACTCCTTTGAATCCAAGCATAACTGCCACAAACGCCACCAGAGTTACTATGTTTAGAGTGAGGGGGAGTATGATGAGTACACGCCCAGGCTCACACAGACTCCAGTTGTAGCTAGGGTGACCACTTGTCCTGATCTGCCCAGGGTTGTTCCAATTTATGTCTTTGTTCAGGTCTAATTATTAATATCAATCTCAAAAGTGTCCCAGAGAAAACAGTAAATAATTTGGCTACTGTTGGCCACCTGTGATCAAGAAAGCAGTGATGATATAGTCAACTGATTGCTATCACCAGGACATGTGATAGGGGCTGCCAAGCCCTGAATTCAGACTTATTGTGGTAATAAATGGGTGCAATTGAAGCTGTAAGACGCAAAGGATACGACGGGAGAAAATAGTTTTGCCAGGCTCAGTGGCTCACACTTATAATCTTAGCACTCCGGGAGGCCGAGGTATGAGGAGACTTGAGCTCAGGAGTTTGAGACCAGCCTGAATGAGAGTGAGCACGAGACCCCTGTCTCTACTAAAAATAGAAAAGTTAGCCAGCATGGTGGCGCATGCCTGCAGTCCCAGCTACTCGGGAGGCTGAGGCAGGAGGATGGCTTGAGCCCAGGATTTTGAGGTTGCAGTGAGCTATGATGATGCCACGGCACTGTAGTCACAGAGCAAGACTTTGTCTCAAAAAAAAAAAGAAAAGAAAATAGTTTTAATCATAATTATTTCTTTTCACAGCCAAGAAAGAGCATAAAATGGAAGAAGGTCACTTGGAGAATGCACAGAAAAGGTAAGCAGCTCTGATTTGGCTCCAGTTGTTTCTTTGACCAGCCATTCTGTATTACCACTGTTGTTGTTATTATTATGAAGTACATTCACAGTGCTATGCAACTGTATCTCCAGAACCTTTCCATCTACCCCAGCTGAAACTCTGTACCCTTTAAAGATGGCAGCCCTGCTGCTTTCTGCCTCTGACTTTGACTAGTCTGGGTACCTCAGGTAAGAGGGGCCAGACGGCATTTGTCCTTGTGTGACTGCCTTGTCCCACGTAGCATAATGTTTGACGAGCCACTCTTTGGGCCTCCTTTGTTAAGACTGCATCGGCGAGCAATAAGGTACCATTGGGAGCTGGAGCGAAAGCAGTGTAACAGGACTTGGGAATGTTTGTCCTCGGGAACCAGGGACTCATCCCTGCCTCACACACGTGTCGTGACACTGTTCCGTCTGTCTGCCTCTCCCTCATTACTCTGCTCCTGAGCCACTTCATGGAAGTTAGGAACAGTCTGAACCTTCTTAGCATTACAACTACATTAAACTAATTATTGCAAACACCTAAGAGACTTACTATGTCTTTCTTCAGATCCCAGAGGATGCTATAAGCCAGGGGCAGGTGGGAAGAAGGGACGGCCCTCTGCACAGGCTATGGAAAATTCTCCCAGAAGTTGGGGGACCTCGGAGGTCTTCTGTTCAGCCTCACTTTGCCTGCTTCAGGTCTTCTCTCTCTCAGTAGACACCAAAGGGGAACCACCCACCTCACCCAGTGGAACCCAGTAATCAGCAGTTCTGATCCCTCAGGGGTTTTCCCTTTTCTAAGTTGGCCAGGTTAGTCACCTTGGCTCTCCCTTGCTCTGAGAAAGGCAAGTGGGAATAAACTGAGGCATTCTCATATTCAGGGCAGAAAATCAAGACAAATTTTGCTGGTTCCAATTCTAAAAGAAAATTAAATGAGAGGTAGGGTAAGAGACACCATATAAGGAATAATGAGCTTTACAAATGTGTGAGGAGGAGAGTTTCCCAGGTATGAATTTAAATGCAGATAAACAAACTGTACAAACGAACCGTTTGCCTCTCACCTAGCCACCATCTCTGGGCGTTCCCAAAGCCTGCGCACAGTGCTGTCTGCCCTCCTTCCTGCTGTAATTGCCAGTAAGATTAAAATGCTGATGAAAGCAAGGTGAAGGCAATTCTTGCACTTTCCTAAGTGCTAACATGTTCTTGAATCATGGTTATCATGCTATCATGAGAATCACTCAAAAGTAAGACAGTTCCATGTTATGTTTTTAAGTTTTTGTGCCTCTCTATTGACCTCATCCCTATATCAAGCTTCCCTTCCCAACACGTCAAACTAGCACGTCTGTGTATAGAAATAGCATGTAGAGAAGAGACCAGCAACATGGGCATATCAGGCCAGACAAAAATTCAGCTTCCGGGGTGGATGTCAAATTTCTAATACTTTCTCAAGACTCTTGCTTAAGCAAAGAGGGCCCACCATAGCAGGGCCGAAGCTGCTGCCGTGCATTAGCTATGCTGAGGGGAGTCATAAATTTTGGTTGTCAGCATTTTCCGTGGCTTTGTGATGAAGGTAGTCTAGCTTTCATGTCATACATGAAATATGTTAGATCCCATCTTTAATGTAGAAACCACAGTTGTTTGGTTACACTCTTTAAGGAGGTTGTGGTCAGTGTTGCAATATTCGTGTGAGATTTAGTAAATTCTTATGTTTTATTCTCAAGGGAAACAATTTACTCTGAGGCTAAGGAAAATTTGCTTTTCCTAAGCAGTTTCTGAAGGAATGCATGTATAACAATAAGGGGATGTGTTCTGCTTTGGCACCTCAGCAGCGTAAAAGTAAAACAGTTCACTCTGCTATGGGCTCTTTGACATAATCATTGTCTGGACTTTAAAACCGATTGGACAAATTAAAAAGATACAAATCAGACTAGGAATTACGGCAGAGAGAAAAGGCATCAGGGAATAGTTTGGAGTGAAATAAAAAAAGTTGTATAAGACAAAACATATGATTAGAAATCAATCTTTTTTAAAGTTGAGAACTATCTTAGAGTTATCTGCTGACAGAGATTTCACATAGCATGATTGACCCTTTGTTTCCTGTCGATTGGAGAAAATTCTCCTGGTTGTTAAATATCAGCAGTTTGTTTTGCCTAAATTTCAGAAGGTTTTCAGGGAACAATCTTCTGTGAATCAAAACTGAATTTGAAATAAAGGGGGTTTCGTCTGGAGTAGCAAATAGTTTCGATCTTGTCAAGTAGTTGTAGGTTCATACTCTAGCTTTTAGCTTTTTCTTAAACAAAGGGATAATGATGAAATCAAAGGCACAATCTCAGCGCAACTGCCTCTTTGTCGAAGTTGCTGAGCACCAAAGCCAGGCCATTCTCTGGGCTTCTGTTTACTCTGGTTCTTCTGGAGAGGTTCACTTGCTTTCTTAGCTTTCAAAACACATAGGGAAAAAAAATGCTGGAATTTGATATTTCTTTTAGTTTTTGCCCCCTTGGAGGGCGGGTAAGCCGGCAGGACCTCACAGATCCCCAGGGACAGAGGCAGTGGGGATGGCAGTTAGCTTCAGTTTAGAGTTGGGAACAGCGAGGCCCCCAGCAGGGTGACGTGCTTTCCTCAGGCTCTGTGACAACCACCGGTCCACACAGTCGTTCCCTGAAACCACACCAGGATTTGCAACATCTTGGTGTCCCAATCTAGACTTTAAATAACGCCGGGGCACTGAGGTGATCCATGGAGCATGATGACTAGACTTCACTATATCCTGTTGGAAAATAGGAAAATTATTTCTTCTGAATATTAAAAGCAAAAGCCTTTCTTCTCTCTATGAACATATATATATAATGTGTTAATATAAACATGGATCTATGTAGAAGGTTAAGCATAAGAAAGAGAAAAAATAATGACGTGCCCTGCCTGAGAGAAATGCATATTAGGTGATGGAGGGCAACTGTGTCTAAAGTAGAAATGAGGGAGAAAATGACTATTTTATTTTTGAAATGCCTGTGTTAGCGCACATGAGCCACACAGAAGGGTGGAGCAGATGGAGATTTCACAGCAAATCCGGGGGCCTGAGTTCTAGGCCCAACTCTGCCAATGAGTAAGGTCATTCAGTCTTTCTAGACCTCTGTTTTCTTATCTGTAAAATGAGAATATTGGGCAAATCAACCTGTAAGTCCCTTCCAATTCTAACATCCTGTGACTTTATAAGAAATTCATGGCCTATTCCTGTAGGTTAGATAACTCATATTCCCATGCTACAATCAGCATAATTTTCATTTTGAGTGAAATAAAGGTATATGCTGTAGAGGGAATATTTGGTTTTATCAGTATTTTGACTGCCACAGAATTAGGAGCTACGTCTGGGCAGGAGTGGACATTGCTACTTTATTCCATTGCTGGTTTTGCTCCCAAATATGTATGTTTGGAATTATAAGAGAGTCCCCTAAGAGATTACTGCAGTTATTGCCTTTCTCCACTTATGCACTTCCAGTCTTTTAATAACTGGGAACCAGAATTCCCTGACCAGTAGTTTTAATTTGCATTAAAAACAGATTTATTATTTACAGAAGCACAAAGAATTTATGGGACTCGGAGCTGCAGCTCCAGCTTGGATCTCGCCTAATCGTAGCCATGGAATCAATTAACAGTTCATCTGTGAAATGTGATAAAATCTTATGAGATACATATTGCCCAATAACTGAGAGCGAGATGAAAGTATGCACCATAATACTAACCGGGGCTTCGGGGTTTTACAATCGCCATTGAATAGGGTTCCATTAGAAAATCAGTATTCAGGATGGCCACAAAAAAACGCTGTGTCTGAACAGATGATAGAGCATCGAGTAATAAACCTGGCCAGCCATTCCTGCTTTGATTAGTTTCCAACACCCTAGAAAAGGGGGCCATTTATTTAAGTGTTCTTGCTCATGGCAAATGAGCTTGTGAGGCTTAGGGTGGGTGGGGGTGAGGGGGAAAGATTGAGTTCAAAGCTATAAATTGCTGCAAAGCTAGTGCCTCCAAGAAGGGCTGCTTGGGAGGCCCAGGTAGTCTGGTGTGCAGTGAGCCTTCATGAGGTAGGTCTCTGTGGTATCCAAAAATCCACTTTGGAAAACCTGTGTTATTTTCTGACAAGATAGGAGATCATTTTTCAAGATCAGATATCTTTTTCCGTCCAAACCTTGCTATGCCCACAGTTATGTCTCTTTTGGCAACATTGGTGGTTTGTATTCTTATATCAAGCTTTAAAATGTAACCCTCTTAGAGATCATATCATCTATGTCTCTTATTTTCCCCTTGAGAAAGCTGAAAGTCAGAGATGCTGAGTGATTGACCCAAGATTACAAAGCCAGTGTATGCCAGACTAAGGGTAGAACTGATTTTCCAATTTTCAATGAAGCATGCAACAGATTAATCGTTCCCAGTGGGCTAACTGACCACTGCTAATGCTACAGAATCAGGGTGTCATCAGTCTTACATGCAATCATTAAACATAAAATGAAGAGCGGATAAAGGACATGGATTTGAGATAAAGAACAAACTCAAGTTTTACCTGCATATCCCCAGATGTTGTGTATGCTGGGGTTTTTTTATACAGGTAAGACATGCCCAAGTGTCCCCAGTAAAGTTGTATTTCTTGGCAAATCAGTTTGGGCGAATAAGTTTTCTGAGGTTTAGAGTTAGTTGCTGTAGCTATGAGCCCAGGATCCCGTGCTAGAGAACAGACATGTGGGAAACTGCGCCCACCGTCTCCTCTCCTCACCTTAATGGGTTTTGGTGTTGACAGTTTCTCACCCTCTACCTCACTCCATTTTCTCCCCCTTACCTGTTGCAGTTTTGAAACAACAGTAGGATATTTTGGGATGAAGCCTAAGTCTGGTGAGAAGGACATCACACCCAGCTATGTGTTTATGGTGTGGTACGAGTTCTGCAGTGACTTCAAGACAATTTGGAAACGGGAGAGTAAAAACATATCTAAAGAAAGGTAAGGCTCAAATAAAGATGTTAATATCCCCTTCAGGAGTCTAGGGAACTGCCCCCTCAAACCTAACAAGTTGTGCATATTTCACACACATCAGTGTTGATTATTTTGGGGGGTGGCTGGGGCGATCAAGTGGACTTCCAGGAAAGATTTTGGCCTCAGGGGTCATAGGGAAATTCAGAGAAAGCTTGCTGTCCACACAAGCAGATATACTCACATGATCTGATAAGTTACACTTTGTTAACCCCTTCCAATTACTAACTAGTAAATGAAAGGAGAGTTGTGCTAATTTGCAACAGATTGCTTCTCTGTGTATTTTCATGTTGGCCCAGGCTAAATGAGGCAGCCTTGCTGTCGCAGACAGTATAGACAAATAAAAGTGAATGCTTTTCCCATTAATATACTGAACTTGCATCAAAGGGAAATCTCGGAGACTCAGGCCACACTTCACGTGGCGTTGAAGCCCCACACTGGATTTACAGCGCCACTTCTGACTCCCCGTATCCTGCTGGGGACATCAAACTGCATGCCGCTCGGCCTCGTAGCAGCCTCCTGATTTTATTAGTTGGGGGTAGAAGAAAAACCTCGGCTCTGAATATAGGCTGTGTGTGTGTGTGTATGTGTGTGTGTTCTCCTTAGAGAGACTGAATTTGGCCCTATTTATCTGAAAAAAAAGCATTTCTGCTTGATTATTGTTGTGATCAGGTTGCCAATGTTCCATAAAGGGTGTCATGGATTTAAACTTCAAACAGGTCTTGCCACTACTCCTGCGGAATAGATGTATAAGAATGTCATTCAAAATAGAGTGGAAGGAGGCAAAAAAATTCTACAAAGTAAGGGAAATGATGTATTTAATTATAGCATCTATATCTCACTAACAATTAAGACCTGAAATTCCATAATTCAGTATTTTTGTTCTTTGTAATCAAAGAAAAAGTGTATACGTAAAATATGTACACACACCCCACAACCTACCCTAATATGTTTTACCTTAAAACACTGCTTTTAAGGGTATCAAAATTTAAAGATTTGACCTACAATTAATGAATCTCTAAATATTTTCTCCAGTAATTAAAAAAAAAAACTTTTTTCTTTCCAAGGAAGTCAAAGAGCTTTAAAAATATTTTGTTGACACATCTTCCCATCAAGTGCCTTTGTTAAAAAAATACGTTGTTGATAATAACATGAAAAAATCCTAAAAATTTTGGCAGCCAACCCACTGTTCTTGCCCGGCAATCACTTAATCCTTTAAAGTAAGCCAAAATAATAAGCTTCTGTGGTATAAATTCTCATATAGAAGTGGGAGAGCCCAGCTCCTCTTCCTATAACAGGGTAGCAGCCGGACAGTCAGCTGTGCAGGTCCACACCTTAAGCTGGGAAATCCAGCAGTTGGCCCTGAATGTACTGCCTTTGCTGAAGAATTTGCACCTCAGATTTCGAGCATAGCCCTTAGTGAATTTCTCTTTGGGGCCCTAAAAATGGCCTAAAACCAAAAATTAAAAATAAAAAATAAAAATAAACAGCAGAGAATGATTAATTGCTTTTCATTTTAATAATCTTCTGTTGAATTACTTAACTGTATTCCAAATTAAGGAGTTTTCCCTATCACAGAAGTGAGACCAAACTAATTGTGGGTCTGCCATGGTGGTGGCATCCAACCGTCCTTCAAAATGACATTTTCTCTGATTCCCAGCCACGGGAGTTTGTGGCGTTGCTTCCTGGGTGCAGCTGTTGAATTGCCTGCTTCACACTCTGTAAACCAACACCTTTACAGGGTCATGACTTCACAAGACCCTTTCCAGTTCTTCTCATTTAGCAATTTCAGGGGTCTCTTCATTCTAGCCATGCCTTGTGAGATGGATCACCAAGGTTTCCAACCTAAAACAACATCTCTGAAAGTTAATGACAGCTAATAATATTTTTGGAGGCATCTCATTTAGGAAAATCTGTTAAGAAAAGTTAGCACATTAGGTATATTACTGATTAACCATTTAAACACACTGATTAATATCCAGTTTACTTGTGAAGTGAGGACTTTTTTAATTGTCCTCTATCTGCTAAGGATTTTAGCTTTTTGACTATGAAAATCACATATTCATTATAGTAAAATAAGCAAATTAACTTGAATTCTTCTATTATACTTAAATGAGAAACAATAAAATTGCTTTGTTTTGACACCTATTTAATGAAATTTGATATTGTAATTTTCAACTATACTTTTTCCAGAAATCCAGTAAATCCCAACAACACTAAATGTCAGGAGGTAACATAACATTATTAACAAGAGTAATACAGAGACATCTTAAAAAATAAAATTCATAACCATTTGAAAACCTGATAGTTTATAATTACAAAGGAAAAAAAAACCCTATATTTTGAGATCCTATAAGAGGAAATTCAACCACTTGTTTTTTAAATATATTTGAGGGCCACCTAATACCCCAGAAATCATTGGGAAAACTTAACAATCAGTAATAGTATTTTCAAAGGGACAGATTCTATGGCAAATGATGTTTTGTTTAAACTCTACTTTCAAATGAAATGCAAGTGTTGAAAACTATTTTAAGCTACATGAGGTTAATTTTAAGTGGTAGAGAGTAGTTACTTCTTTTTCTACTTAGCATGGTTTTCATGACTACACATTAGCTTGGTGCAAAGTTGAGATGGATGCATCTCCATAACTAGGTAACAACTGCCCCTCATAAAACCTGGAACAATCTCTAAACACACAAATGACTGTATAAAAATGTCCAGTGTTCTTATGCCTTGTGAGTGAACAATAAACCCCATCATTGAACTGGTGTCAGGGCATGACTCTGCAGTTGGGTAAAAGAAACATAATACTTCACTGGGGAATATGGTTTACCTACAGATAAACTGTATCATTAGAAGAACAATCTACTATATGATGGTATATTAATGGCATTCAATTTTCCTTGGCATTTAAGGCAGTCTTAGACAAAAAAGCAAACTTCAGTGTCAGGCACAAATTCAGAAGCCCCATACCCTGTCAGGGGTGGGGAACCTGTGGCCTTGGGGCCACATGTGGCCTTCCGGATCCCTGAGTGTAGCCTTTTGACTGAATCCAAATTTTACAGAACAAATCCTTTTATTAAAAGGGGTGTAGCAGAGAAAGATGAAGCTTTTCTTGCCTCCTTTAGTGCTTAAAAAAGAACAATCTTGACATCAGAAGGCCCATCAGTGAGATCTTCAGTCTGTGGCCCACTCAGTTGTTATCATGCCCCCAGTATTGAGACTCTCCCCTTCCCTTATTCCTTCTTGGCACAGGCAGTGCTCAGTGGTGTGAAAAAGACCTCTAGATGGAGAGCTGAAAATCAGCATTTTCATCTTTCACTCTGCCATTAATTGGCTATGTGATTTTGAGTCTCTTGCTGCCTGGGGACCAATTGTCACATCTGTAAAATGTGTGTATTAAGATGAAGCAGGAATTAAACAGTGACTATGATCTCTTCAACCTCAAATCCCTATGAACCTAGAAATTACTTTTCAAATTTTCTGAGGAACTGTGTGTTTCATTTCTTCGATAATGCCCCTCACCTTTGCTCTTGAGCTCATTAGAGACTATATTGGAAGACATTTCAAGCCAAGGATGGACAGGTGAGTTGGGGAGAAATTTGGAGGCAGGGAGAATTTGTAAATGTCAATAGCTCCCTTACCCTACCCCACCCCTAATTTGTCTCATAAAATGCTAATGAAGATCTCATTTTTGTATTGAATGTGTAGACACTAAAAAAATTTTCCTCTGCTCATCTGTATCCAACATTGCATTTCATGGTATATTATAATTCAAGACTATATTTTATGCTCAGAGGCAGCTTTGCCTCACTTTTAACTTTTCACCCACTTTGTGTTTCCAAACAGTCACTGAATTTTTGGTACACACATTTCTTCCACCTATTAAATCAACAGATTATCTAATAAGTATACGCTTAATTGCAAGAAAGTAAGCTAATTTTTGCTGCTACCTTTATTGGCTATTCTGTACTCAATCTGGCTGTTTGGTTTTTTTTGTTTTGGTTGGGGTTTGGTTTTTTGTTTGTTTGTTTTTTTTTTTTTGGCTGCTGAATGACTCTGGGTGCTGGGACCCTTACATGTTAAAGATTCCACCATTTAGGGTATCCTAAGATTGCTCCCACATATGCCCACAAATGCACACAAACCACTACCACCCACAAAATGAGCTATGGATTTGCAAAAGGTGAAGAAGTCATGACTGCACGAATAAAGTCTGGGCAAATAATTCACCCTGAGCCAAAGCAAAGTTTAAAAGTGCCATTTAAAAAACCCATAATGGGTAAGTAATGAATGCATAAGGAGTTTGGTGAATTTTATGTGAAATGCAAATAAGAAATTTCATTGTACACATAATTTACACCATGGGGAATGGATAGTTCTTTTTTTTTTTTTTTTTTTTTTTTTTTTTTTTGGTCCAGCTAAATACCAACAGGGTTTTTGTTTTAAGTATATTACTTGCAGCTATTGTGGTTAATTATGCAACTGCCATACCCTTGACAGCAGAGAGTTGAAAACAGTGGTGGAGTTATCCTGAAGGCTGTTCTCAGAGCTCCCCACTGCTCAGGTCACGTTAGGACCAAGAGTTGGGGACTTAAAGAGGCTATTCCATAACCCACAAAGGAGCCATTGATTGCAGTGTAGACACTGCAGGAATTCTTCTCTATACATGATAAAATTATTCTGGGAAAAAGCTCCACAAACTAAAATTTTTACTTATTGAATTCTGCTTTCCTACTGGCAAACATACACAATCATTATAGCAACTTCTAACAAGTTAACTTTCTTTTCCCTGGCCCTCCATTCTATATTAATAGTTACATGGTTTGTATATACTTAACTACTAAGGAACTTCGTATTTTAAAGAAATCCCTTAATAATACAAAAAAATCACTCTCTAGGTAATTGGCAAAACTTTGAAATTTCCCGTCACATTTGAAAGCAGTTCTATGCAAGTATAAAAACAATAAATTCCCCAAAGACTAACTGATAAACAGAATTATTATATTCAAAAAGAATAAAACCTGCTTATTTCCCAAGCAGTAAATTTTAAAATACTTCTACAAAATTAGAAATATACCATGAATAAAGACAGGATATAGACTAAAAAATGGTAAGAATTACAGGATCATTGATTTTTAAAAACTGAACATCTTTCCTCCAGAAAGATGTTCTTTCTGGCCTTCTTTCCTCCAGAAACTATCGTTCCATCTCTTTTTTTTTCCCTTCAAGCTTCTTTTAAAAGAAGAGTTTATATTCATTTCCTTACTATATACTCCTTCCCGTATGAGTAAGGATAAAATCTTGTCTGCCATAGTGAAGACCAAAATAACTGTTACTTAAAGGGAAAATTTATGTTTCTCTTGCATAACAATCTGAGTGCAAGGAGGTTAGATGTTGGGGGTGCAGTTTCTTTCTCTTTTGTGGCTGCCATTCTTGAGGCGTAGTCCTTATCCCCAAGGCTGTAGATGGCTCAGATCACATTCACCACCACCACGGCCAGTGGGAAGGGAAGGGCACACCCTTTCCTTTGAATAGCATGAGCTGGAAGGTGCAAACATCACTTCTACTTTAAGTCCACTGGGCAGAATTAGCCTCCTGGACCTATACAAGGGAGAGGAGGAAATGTAGGGTTAGCCGGGAGCTATGCGCCCAGCTAAGGATTCACAGGTTCTGTTATTAAGGGAAGAGGGAGAAATACATGTTGAGACCATTAGCAGACTTTGCCACATTTCCTAATTGTGAAAACAAATGGCTCCTTCTAGCTCTTTGCCACTGCTAGTTTTTGACACTGATGATGGCTGCTTCTGTCTTGAAATGCCTCATTTCTCTGATAGTACACTGGGTCTCTTTCTGCAAAGGTGACTGCTCCTTCTACAGCTCCTTCATCCTTCATTAGCTCCTTTTCTTCTTTTCCTTAAGTGTGGACCTTCCCAAGCTTCAGGTCTCAGTACTCCTCTTTCTGCTGTATACTCTCTCCGTAGCTGGTCTCTACTATTTTCACAGCTTCACCTATCACCTCTTTGCCAAGGCTTCCCAAGTCTCCCTACACAGAAGCAACCTCCTCTCTAAGTTTTAGATGTAATTCTCCTACCACACACTACACATTGCCACGGGATGCCCAACTTGCATCTGCAATTCAGTATGTCCCAGTTGGAAATTATTCTAACCCAACTGAGGCCTACTCCTCTTAGGTTTCCTAAATTTTGATTGCAGCACTGTCCTCCTCTTAGTAGCAAAAGGGGGTCTGGAACCTGAATTATCTTCAGCGCTACTTCAAGATTCATTTTCTATCTATTGCTGACTTTTCTCAGTTTTGCACACTCAGTGGTTCTTCTTATCTTGTATTTGCAGTGG
>JAQIFY010003773.1:0-12288 GCA_028533085.1 Varecia variegata
AAAAATCCTGTCTCCCAAATTCTCTGGGAGGCATATTTGAGAAATTTCTCCTGTCTCCCCGCTCAGCACTATGCAGAATAAACTCCTTCTCTGCCGAAGCACATTGGCTTCCTCTTGCACAGTGGGCAAATGAACCTGGTCGGGCAGCAATGCTATTACTTGCTACATCCTCCTTAAGAATGGTCACACTCAAGAATGGTCACCGTCTCATTCATTACCCCAGCATGGAAAAAAAAAAAACAACACAAAGGTGGTATCAGAAGCTGTTAGAAGTTTCCCACGTTTTTTATATTGTCTCTAAAACCTGATAACACAAAAAGAAAACTAAAACACCGCCCTAACTTAGATATTCATACCTTCAAGTCACTAATACAAAGCTGGCAAATAGAATTTAGCACTACAAAAGAGTAACATTCTACAACATTGTATTTTGTACACACAAATCAACATAAATCTATTTATTATTATAGCACATTACAGTCATGGGTTGCTTAATGATGGGGATACGACATGAGAAATGCATCGTTAGGCAATTTTATTCTTGTGCGAACATCTTAGAGTGCACTTACACAACCCCAGATGGTACGGCCTCCTACACACCTAGGCTATATGGTACGGCCATATTCCTGGGCTACAAAGCTGTCCAGCACGCTACTACTGAATACTGTAGGTAATTGAAACAAAATGGTATTTGTGTATCTAAACATATCTAAACATAGAAAAAGTATCTTAAAAATACAGTTTAAAAGATGAAACATGATACACCATGAATGGGCCTTGCAGGGCGTGAAGTTGCTCAGGGTGAGTGGGTGGTGAGTGAATGTGAGGCCCAGGACAGTACCGTGCTGTCTAAGGACTTCATAAACACTGTGCGCTTAAGCTACGCTGATTTTATAAACAAATTTCTTCAATAATGAATTCACCTTAGCTTACAGTAACTTTACAAACTTTTAAACTTTTTGACTCTTTTTAACATTTAGCTTAAAACACAAACATTGTACAGCTGAACAAAATATTTTCTTTCTTTAAAATAGAAAAAAGCTTATAGAATAAGTTTATAATTTCTTTACTTTCTAAATTTTATTTTAGGCGCTAAGACACAAACACCCACATCAGTCTAGGCCTACACAGAGACAGGATCATCAATATCACTGTCTTCCACCTCCACATCTTGTCCCACTAGAAAGTCTCAGGGGCAAGAACAGGCATAGAGCTGTCATCTTCTATGATAACAGTGCCTTCTCTGGAACACCTCCTGAAGGATCTGCCCGAGGCTATTTTACAATTAAACTTATTTTTTCATAGAGAGAAAGAGTACACTCTAAAATAATGATTAAAATTATAGCATAGTAAATACATAAACCCAGTAGCACAGTAGTTTATTATCATTATCAAGTAGTATGTACTATACATAATCGTCTGTGCTAGACTTTGATATGGCTGGCAGCACAGTAGGTTTACACCAGCATTGACACAAACACAGGAGTAATGTGTTGCACCGTGATGAAGTTATGACAGCAACATTAGGCAATAGGAATTTTTCAGCTCCATTATAATCTTACAGGACCACGGTCATAGATGCAGTCCATTATTGACCAAAATGTCATTGTGCAGTGTATGACTGCATATCAGTATGTTAAATTTCTAAAGTAATTGACTATTTAAAATATTACTGAAGGATTTGTAATAATGTAATATCCTTCATAAAGCATTGTAACCTAGAAATAAGGGGATACATGTTAAAAATATTTCAAACTAAGAGTCACAGAAAAAATGGAATTATGTCCTTTAAAAATAGGATCAAAACAAATATGACCTCTGCCATCTGTTATTTCCCAAGTTCCAATATAAAAATATATATATAAAACAAAAAGTGAATAAATATGGGGAGAAAAATCAGTCATGGGTGATACTATTCTAATTTCTGAAAAGTGAACCGTCATTGACAACTGCTGGAAGCAACCTTTGTCCACTGTTGGTGGAAATTGTAAATATGGAAAACAGTATGGAGATTCCTCAAATAATTAAAAATAAGATGACCATATGATCTGGCAATCCCATTTCTGGGCATATATCCAAAGGTAATGAAATCAGTATCTCAAAGTGATATCTGCACCCCCACATTCACTACAGCCTTATTTCCAGTAACCAAGATGTAGAAACATCATAAAGGTCCATTGATGGATGAAAGGATAAAGAAAATGTGCTGTACACCCACATATAGACACCAGGGAATATTATTCAGCCATAAAAAAGATGGAACTACTGCCATTTGCAACAACATGGATGAACCTAGAGGACATTACACTAAGTAAAACAAGCCAGACACAGAAAGACAAATATTGCATGACCTCACTTATATGTGGGATCTAAAAAGTTGAGCTCATAGAGGCAGAGAGAAGAACAGTAGTTGCCAGGATTTAGAGGGTAGGGGAAATGGGGAAATGTTGGGTCAAAGCATACAAACTTGCAGTTGTAAGATGAATAAGTTCTGGGGATCTAATGTACAGCACAGTGACTATAGTTAATAATACTGTTATTATATACTTGAAATTTGATGACAGCAGATTTTAAATATCCTCCCACCCCCTCACACACATAAATGGTAACTATAGGTGGTGATGGATGTATTAATTTGATTAGGAGAAACATTACACAGTGTGTATCTATAGAAAATCATGTTGTTTACCTTGAATATATACAAATTTTATCTGCCAGTTAAAGATTTTAAATTTAATAAGCAACATCCTAGAAAATGGCAAAATTATACGACTCATCATTGTTCACAATAGTGACATTGGTTAGCCAGAAAGATGTCCCATTCTCATTTACAACAAAATATATAAAATATTAAGGACTTAACAAGGGATATGTTTGACATAAAATTATCAAGTTTTATTGGGAGATATAAAAGAAGTTTCAAATAAATTGAGGGATATAGATATGTTGTAACATCAATCAAAATCCATCTTCGGGAAAAAACTAATTTCCTGGGGCGGAGTGTATTTAGCATGTATAAGGTCTTTTTGAAAATAGAGCTTATTATGATGATTCTAAGATTCACTTGGGAAAAGGGGAAAGCCCTAACAAGTAAGACGACTGAATTTTTTTTTTTTTTTTTTTTGAGACAGAGTCTCACTCTGTTGCCTGGGCTAGAGTGCCGTGGCGTCAGCCTCGTTCACAGCAACCTCAGACTCCTGGGCTCAAGCGATCCTCCTGCCTCAGCCTCCTGAGAAGCTGGGACTACAGGCATGTGCCACCATGCCCGGCTAATTTTTCTACATATATTTTTAGTTGTCCATATAATTTCTTTCTATTTTTAGTAGAGACGGGGTCTCGATCTTGTTCAGGCTAGTCTCGAACTCCTGAGCTCAAGCAATCCTCCTGCCTGGGCCTCCCAGAGTGCTAGGATTACAGGCGTGAACCACCGCACCTGGCCTTGAATAATATTTTAAAGATGAATGTGGACAATACGGGGGCAGCGGGGGTCAAGGGATGAAACAGAGCTATGCTCTCCCCTGGCATGCCTCTGGCATGTAGCGCTATCCCTAACATAGAGCAGGTACCGAATTTGTATCAAGTGAATAAATGCAATTTAAAAATGTACACTGACAAGACTCCAACAAATAAATGCAGAAAGGCTGTGAACAGACATCCTTATAAGAGGACATGCAAGTGAGTGACAAATGAAGTATTTAGCCAATATTGTTTATATCAAAACAACAGCTAATAAGTATAATTCTAAAACCACATTGAGCAAACCTGAAAAACTGGTATATGGCTAGCAGCATTGTTTTGTTAGATCAACCCTTTGGAAATGTGGTTTTATATCCTTAAAAATGTCACCCCCTTGGATCCGGTAATTCAACAGTTAGGAATTTATCTGAAGGAAATAATTTTTAAAAGAAAGCCATAATTAAAAAGATGTTCATTGCAATAGTATCATTTGTCAAAACAATGAGTAAATTAAGTAAAAGAGAATTCACATAATCATGTAATAGGATATGATGAAATAATCAGAAATGATCCAGAGACTGAAATAACGTGGAAAATGATGTCATGTTAAAATTTTAAAAACAGAACAGATATGTAAGACCAGTATGAGAGCAATTGGTATAGATACAATAAAGACTGGGGAAACGCCACAGAAGAAAAATAGAAAATACCGTGCCGGCATAGTGGCAATTTTTCTCCTTAAATTTCTTTCAAGGTTAATGCGCTATTACCCGAATAAAACAATTTGTAAAACAGGAGACAGAAGCGCGAGCCAGCCACCTTCCCGAGGAAGCCACTCCATTCTCCTTGCACTTTGCATTACATTTTCTTTGTTCTGTTAATCTATTTTTCAAGTTATAAAAACCCTAATCAATGCCCCTAAATCATCTCCAGGTGTTTGCCCTGCACCCTTCCAACTAAATACCTTCCCTGAAGGCAGAGGCCATTTCTCTGGTCTAGTTGCTCTTTCCTCAGACCCCTCCTTGGTGCCAGACAGCAACCCACACCTGCTGGGTAAACTCAGAGCTGCTGACAGAGCCGGGAAGATTTCTAGGACGTCTCAAACACACATCTTTGAATCCAGCATTTGGGATTAAATTCTGGCTCCTCAAACTGGAAGCTGAGCCACACCTGCAGGGCTTGAGGTCCTTTCCCACAAAGTTTATCTTCTGACGTTGTAACCAGCACAACATCCCCTTATTAAAAAGATGACAAAAGAGGGAAGAGAAAAGATTCGAGGCTGTGTTTTGCAAGACCTCAGGGACATCAGACGCACTTACTTAATTTCAGACGAGAACGCAAAGCGCCATGCCCATGGATTGCTCTAGAGGCTTTTCTGAGCACATTTTCTGTCTCCAGGCCTTGCTGCTTCCAGGCTCATGTAGGTCACTGGCAGAATTCAGTTCCATGTGGTTGCAGGAGTGCAGTGTCGGCTGTTGGCTGGGGTCAGCCTCAGCTTCTAGAGGTCTCCACATTCCCTGCTTTGTGGCCTCCTTCATCTTTAAAGTCAACAAAAGTGGATCAAATCAATCCTCACGCACTGAATCTCACTAACTTTCCCTTCTGCTGCCTCGCTCCTGTTTCCAGGTGCAGAAAGTTCTCTGCTTTTAAGGACTTGCGTGACTAGATAAGATGCACCTGGATAATTCAGGCACATCTCATTTTAAGGCCCTTAACGTTAATTCCAACTGTAAAGTCCTTTTTGCCATATTATGTAACATATTCCCAGGTTCCAGGTTTCAGGCCATGGACCTCTTTGAGTGGCCTTTCTGCCTTTCAAATATTGAAGCTCACACTGCTCAATGATAGGACCCTATTTCTCTCCTTTTTATATCATTAATATTTTCTAGACTTCTTACAGTCACTTGACATTGTAGCATCTCGCTATTTGACATTTCCTCCTCTTTCCTGACATCATCCTGAGAGGCATTAGACACCACTCTGGCGACCTTCTTTCTCATTGCCAAGCATTTTCACTTCCAATCCACTTTTTATGGCCACCCTTTGCTGTGCTGTTTCCAAAAGGGAATCCGTAGTAAGAAGTAGAAAGTTGTCCCCAGATACATATGGGGCTGAACATTTATTGCAAAATGACTGGCTTTTATTTGATAGTTTATGTATGCAAAATGGATTAAAATCAAATTTGAGAAGCATGAACAATACCTGGTAATAGAGGATATGATTATACAGCATCCGTCAAAACATGTCAGTAAATTGATTTTTTAAAAATCAAGGGTAAACAATTTCATAGCCCCAAATGTCAGATTTCAATAGGAAGAAATATGATTTTGGAATGAAGCCTTTTAACAGTCCTGTGGAATGACAGGAATTGATTTTGGCATGTAGATTTGAATTCCCTTGCTGCTTTTTAAAACATATTAAACAGGAGATCAGTACTAAATCTGGTTACATCAGTAAGATTTGAGAGAGAGTGAGTACGATTTACATGCTATATAAAGCCCATTTTCTCCATTAGGGGTAGAGGAATGGGCCATCTTCTCAATGAAGTCACACAGGATCTCAGTTACGTAGGGCCGTGGGGATACTGCTGTACGTAATAAAGACAACATGACACTCAGTTTTGCTCGGTGGGTTGTTGCTCAATTGCATTTATTTATCGACGGCAGATGTGAGTGGCAGCCCAGCAAGCACCCACCCCATTGCTTCTGGACGATCACAAACTGTCATACAAACCATAGTCCTTCATATTTACCAAGAGCAGAAATTATATCTTTTAAAATAGATGTTTATAGATGACTTATAAAAATAAAACAGTCAAGACTTGAGAAAAGATTTTTTTAAAAAGCACAATAATTGGGCTTGATTTTGCATCCCTGAGTCCCACCACACAGCCTAAATAATTTGTAAACTCTAAGCGCATAAAATGGGTTTCTTGTTAAAAAATTCCCTAGCGTGGAGATTCTTCTGAGTCAGTAGTGTTGGAGTCCTGGTCAGAAATTGGAATGTTTAATGAACACCTCACCTGGCTCTGATAATGATGGTCATCAACACACCATGCTTTGAATAAGACTGTCCCCGTGCTCCTTCTCCCAGCTGCTGTTTCAAATCATGGGCAAGCTTGAAAGAGGAAGAGGAGAGAGAGAGAGAAAATGGCAAGGAAGGGAAAGAACTCCAATTTTTAACCTTCCAAAAAATTTTTGTTCTGCTTCTCTTTCCCCATTCACCCCCATTTCCCAGCACGAATAATAATACCTCAAACTAAAAGTCAAATTTTGTCTTTTATTAAGAATTCATAGCTGCTGGAACGCTTTAAGGCTCTAAAAGCCTTTCAGTGACTCAAGTGGAAATGCTTCTAAACGGCTAAAATAAAAGCCAAAGTTGGAGCCAGGTCCCCAGAATCTCCCTGAAACGGGCTCCCATCCAAATGGACACAGTAGCAATTTACTCCCTTCTGGTTCTCCTTGCAAAACGCTGCTAAAAGACCAAAAGAAAAAAAAAATTATATATTGTCTTCTCGGTGAACGGTCATCCTACTCATTCCAAAATGCTTATAGAAATTTGAAACGGTGGCAATAATTACAAACCACCACTGACAGTGTAGGCATTAAAAAAAAATCATTGGCGTGAACTACCCCTTTAAGAGTTTTAATTTGCAATCAAGTCAAGAGCTATTCTAGCGAATCTAGGCGCTGTAGGAGGGACAGAAGTTCACACCAAAGTGGGAAAGCAACATGAAGAATGTCTGATAAGCTAACAGGCAAAGCCATTCTCTCAAATTTTACAAGTTACAGAAATAGGCCACCGAGGAATCTCCTTCAGGTTGTCTTTCTCAAACAAGTGAATTATATCCTTTTAATGAAATATGATGAACAAAGGAAACAATCCTCAATCCTAACAACACTTACTTACCTTCAACTATTCATTTAACATTTTTTGAGCACCTGTTGCATGCAAGCTCCATGCTAAGAGGTTTTGGATGAGAGGTTGTATAATTAATTCATAAGATACGGAGTTATGCCCTCAAAGGGACTCGCATTCCAGCAGGGATCTAGCCGTGAGTAAATAATTCCCAGACAGAAGCAGAAGGAGAGTGGAATATGGCATTCTCAAGGGTTCAACAAGAAACCAGAGAGGGGAAAGAAAAGAAACAAGCATTTCTTTCGTACTTCCTCCATGCCTGGCACTGTGCTAAGTTCTGGTTTTTTGTTATCTTCTTGGTCAAATACATTCCTACTTTTCCATCATATCCCAGAAGCCGACTGTCCTGCTGGATCAGAGGGCAAGGCAGCAGCTGGCTGGGGAGAACACGTGTAAAACTCACCCTCCTTGTGGATTGCGGAAAGATTAATTTCCAGATTAGCAAAATATGTTCCAATAATGTATTTTTGTCACCCACTGTAAATCACTAAGCAACAGAGCTGCTGATATAAAAGTAGGCAGCGTGTCTTTTTCCTTACTCATGACAAGCAAGGACAGTTTTCTGTTTCTCCCCACTTTCTTTTTTGCCACTGATGATTGTGAAGAACTGGAAATTCTGTTTCACTGGACACCAAGTCTCATGGCAGCATTAATAACAGGTAAAGTGTACAGAATATCTTACAACTTTCATTTCCTCTTTACCTGTGAAGTAGGTATGATTATTATTCTCATTTTACAGATGATGAAACTGAATTGCCCATGATTCTACAGCTAAAAGGTGGCAAGCCAAGAGTTTAACCCAAGTTGCTGGCTCCAGTGTCTACCTACCCAACGACTATATTTTCACATGAAGTAGCAGTAGAAAACTGGTCCCCAGGTCTCAGATTGGTTCACCCTTGAAATTCACTGAAATGTAAAGGAAAGGCTTCACTATCTGGCCGGGATTTCCTACACGAAGCAAAGAAACACTCAACAACAAACGTAACCTTCAGTTTCCTGATGCCTTCCTTCTTCATTTCTATGTATATTGTTTGTTTTATTATAAAACATCTTCTTATGAGAAAATGCCTTAGATAATGTTGCAATGTCCAATAGCAAATTCAAAAGGAAGAACACTATCTGTTCTCAGGTCTGTTACTTCCTCGTAATGCCCTGGACGCTCTCCTGGAGCTCCACGCCCTCCCTCAAAGGTGTTCTCTGGTGTAGGACTCACATGAAGTCAAGGTGAAGCAAAAGCTTGCCTTGGCATAAAACCACGTCAGACGCCAGCCTCATTGCCAGATCTTTTTTACCTTAAGAGTTTTCCAACCACTTCTCCTCTCTCCAAGAGAAATATATGCACTGCCAGGCACACAGCAAAGTTTACGTCTGTACCATATTGCTCTGCTCCCTTTGGATACAGGCAGTTTTGGAAAGAGACCAGTTCTCCCTGTCCTTTTTCTAAAGTACGAAACTGGGTACACCGAGCCCAGAGCTCTGCAGTCTTCCCACATTGCTCCTGATACCTCCTGGAGACACTATGCTATTATTTTTGTTACCTTGAGGTCCTGAGCTACAAGGTCCCAGGTCCTGAATGCAAATCCTGCCCACCTGCTTTAGTCAGAGGCAAAATGGAAAATTTGAAAACAAAACTAAGCAATTTAACATTTTGCTTCAATTTCCAAATTACTGAGAAAGTAATCTTGATAATACTTATTTACCTCTCAGGATGTCGAGACAATTAATGAAGGTTTTTACCATTTTCTAAAGTTCCAGAAACCAAAGGAAGGTAATGTATTATAATATAATCCACCTGCACTGCACAAATTAATGGGCTTCCCTGTTCAGAATAAGCAATGAGGACTTTGTCCTAATTGGAAGAAGTCCAGAATGTTGTAAAAAACTTTTTTTCTGGTCCCCTCTTCAATTAATTTTGATTTTTTTTCTATTTCATAGCCTTGAAGATTAATTTTATGAAAGGGCAGCTTTATATATTATCATGATTTTCTCAACCAATCTTTCCATGTGTGTTATAAAGTCAAAAATTGGTTTGATTGCAAGCAGGCAAAAAATATCCTCTCTATGGCGATTTCTCTTTTGATTAGATATACTGCTTTGTAATGTAGGCTTGACATTTTGATTACTCAAAATGAATAAAACCCCTAAACACCCTTGGCAACAATATATTCTGTTGACTTTTGATAATGTTAATAACAACAACAACAATAGTAATGAAATGAACTACTTCAAATGACATGCTTTAACAATTAACCCAAATGGTGAAACATAAGCTTTTTCTCCTATTATTTTTTATTTTTAAAATTACCTTTTAAAGAAAGCCAGAATAATTGAATGATAAAATATCCTACATGGCAAGACGTTGCTGCCAAGGGCAAATTCTAGTATCTCCAGACAGCTGACAACTTTCATTGTCAAGTTATATTTGTTAGGATTTATCTCCAAAAGCATATTTCCTGTTATATTCAGTTTGTGCAAGATTAGCCTCTGTGGGCCGAGTGCCTCCTCCATGCACAAATTTGTTTTCATGGTGATTGAAATGCAAATCTGATTTTACACACCTCCTTTCTTTGCAAGGAAGTGGACATCTCTAATGAATGTGTATCCTGAGACAATATGATGAAACAAAGAAGAAAAACATGAAAATAGTATTACACTGTGTAGGGTTTCCCCAAGTGTGGGACACGCACCACTGGCAATTAAACTAAATAATTGCAGGTGGTGCATGGGCAAACTTTTTGGTTTTAATGCCTATTTATTTGACTACCTGTTGGAGAAAAAACATAACTAGTGCAATAAACTCCAAACTTTGATGGCCCAAAATGCTTAGGACAAGTAATAGGTATGAAAAGTGAGTTGATTTAGGGAAAACTTTACGAAAGTACTATTTTGGTGATATTGACATAAGGCAAACACCTGGAAGGGGGGCATGAGAATGACTGGAGGTTGTTAAACATTGGCGCAGTGGTACAGAGCCTGGGTTTTGGAGTCAGGCCTGGCATGAGACCCTGGGGCTTGGCCACTTAATAGCTGTCGAAGTCCCCATTTGTTAAAACCTCCCATAAGAGCCTTCTGGGAGAATTTTTTTCCAATCCACCTAAAGCTTTTAGCGTGGCACTAGCCACCTAGTATGCCCACAATAAATGACAGTTATAATTATCCATCACAATAAAAAGGCTAGACCTAAGGACCCATCCAGTAACAAAACAAATTCCTTGGACCAGGTGAATATGGGCACAGAAAAGCATTGTTGGGAAAATCACATGCAGCTGTTTAAATTGTTTTACGGAGACTTGATGAAAACAAAAATGAATTGGCTTTTGATGATACTTTCTACTCTTTTTAAGCTAAAAATATGTGTGAACTCTGGTTATTTATTATGCAACATTAATCTTAAGGTCCTTTAGGGTAGAAACTGTATTTTATTAGTCTTGGCATTGTCTAGTGTTAAAAATGGAGTTTTTCATTGGCTCTTAATAAAGAAGTATTGCAATAGCTATCATATCACTTCTCTAATTTTCAGGATTTCTTTATCCATCATGGCTTTGGAAGGCAGGAAATACAGCTTTTGATGAGATATATTTTGCATTCTCAGTAAGGAAAAGTTCCATATTTTATAAAACACTACCAGAAGTTTTCTAATATTCCCAATATTGTTATCGTCTCTGTGGTGTTGTATATCTACCCTGCTTCTGAAATCCTACATGGTAAGTCCTAACACATTGGCGACAACATCTGATGACTGTAGGTCCATTCACGCCTGCTCTACAGGCTCACAGAGTGTGGGTTCAGCTTAAAGCACAATGAGAATATCCTAGATTTTTTTCCTGTATCTGTACTGGGCACGTCATAGGTGATTAATATATGCTCAATTATTGGTTTCCAAAGCAGTCGCAGATGAATTAATTAGCACAACAGGAATCCCAACCCCCCACTGAGGGCCAGTTATTATTATCTTTCCATAATATTTCTAACATTTTTTTTAGGTAGAGGAAATGGCAATGAATATCTACTCTTTCCACCCCTAAGTTGTATCATAACCCAGAGAGATTCTGACAAATGGCTTAGCATTGTGGGCCCTTAATAAATGTCATCCAAACCAATTTCTAGGTGATGTGTGAACTGTGAGTACCCATCCTACTTACCTGTCCCCTTAGGATCATAAGGGTCCATAACTACATTTTTAAACCTAATTGTGCTTCTGAAATATGGCCTGAAATGAGCAAACGAAGCACTTCAAAGAGAATTGTTTCTAACCATTGAAATCCAGTATGTAATAGCAGAAATTTGGAGATGATCAAATGCCCATTCACAGAAAACTGGTGCGCCCATTCCATAGAATATATCATATAGCATTTAATAGAAATGAGGCAAATCTCACAATATTCACATGGCAGAATGCCCATGATATTATGCCCAAGTAAGAAGTACAAATGGTGTGAAGTTTTTGAACACAATCCCATCATGTGCACATATCCAACCCATCCAGAGAAAAGTCCTAAGAGAACACACACCAAAATGTGCATAGTAGTTATCCCTGAGGACAGAGTCTGGGAGAATAAGAGGAGGAGCTTTCTTTCAGTTTTTACTTGACATATTCCTGTAGTCCACTTTTACTACAATAATTTTATTTATTTTTATTTTTTTTTATTTCAGCTTATTATGGGGGTACAAAAGTTCTGGTTAGATATATTGCCCATGCCCCTCCCATTCCCTCAAGTCTGAGCTTCAAGCGTGTCCATTCCCCAGACAGTGCACATCGCACTCATCATGTAGGTATACACCCATCCCCTCCCCCCACCCCCCACCTCTGTCCAATACACAATTGGTGTTATTCCCAAATGTGCACTTAGGTGATGATCAGGGAAACCAATTTTCTGGTGAGTACATGTGGTGCTTATTTTTCCATTCTTGGGA
>JAQIFY010003774.1:0-12287 GCA_028533085.1 Varecia variegata
CTCCCAGAGAGGTTTTTATTTTTTATTTTTTGAGACAGAGTCTCACTCTGTTGCCTGAGCTAGAGTGCCGTGGCATCAGCCTAGCTCACAGCAACCTCAAACTCCTGGGCTCAAGCAATCTTCCTGCCTCAGCCTCCCGAGTGAGTAGCTGGGACTACAGGCATGTGCCACCATGCCCGGCTAATTTTGTGTGTGTATACATATGTATATATATATATTTAGTTGTGCAGCTAATTTCTTTCTATTTTTTTAGTAGAGATGGGGTCTCCCTCTTGCTCAGGCTGGCCTCGAACTCCTGAGCTCAAACGATCCACTCGCCTCGGCCTCCCAGAGAGCTGGGATTACAGGCGTGAGCCACCGCGCCCGGCCGAGAGTTTTAACCTAGAAAATTCAAGGGGCTGTGTCCACTGTCCTGCCCGAAAGTGGCTCCAACTTCCTGGAAGACACGCAGGCGCTGGCTGCGGGGCGGCCTCCACGGGCTTTGAGATTTCCGGCGAGAAGCCTCAGGGCAAAATGAACTTGAGCTGCCCCTCAGCCCCTCTCGGGCTACTTGGGGTCCTCACCCCCCCAGGAGAAGGTGGGGCTGAAATGCCCACTGGGGCGGAGCACACGGCCAGCCACCGCTTTCCAGTCAAGGGCCTGGGGCAGGGAAACCACGGGGCTGCTTCCTGGAGGTCTGAATCATTCTCAGAACAAACTTTCACTTTCCTGGCCTGGCTGGGGACAGTTGTGTTTGGGGGCTGAGGACACATCCACCTGTCCTTCTGCCCAGAAAGTGAAAATGATTGAATGAGCCACTGTGGGCAGCCAAACGAAGGTCAGGGCCTGGTGCTGGGTCCCTGGGGGGAGACCGGTCCCACTGTGGACACTGGCCCTGTAGCATGCGGGGGCCAATGTCGGAGCCTGCAGCCCACGGGAAAGCTGGCGTCACAGCCGCACCAGTGCGCTGGCAGCCCTAGGGATTCTGAATCTATTTTAAGCCACATGTAAACTTGGACAGGCGAAGTCTTCCTCTCCCTGCCTGTTCCTGTAAAAGGAGCCGTCATTTGCACTGCCAACTTCGCAGGCTTCTCTCGGAGGTTAAGAGAGTGTTGTTTTGATTTTTTCAGGAGGTGAAATGAATTATATCCTTGTTGTTTTAATAAGTCACAATATTTACAAGTGCTTTCCATGAATGGGGGGACTGGTTTATTTTGTCTGCAATTCTGAAGTAAATAATTTTTTGCTATTTCACCATTGTTTCAGCCAGATACCATTGTTTGATTTGGTGTTTAGAGAAAGAGCAGGGAACCGGCGTTTATGAGCTGCCTCCTCTCTGCTCCCACTGCCCTGGCTGGGGTTGTGCCCACATTATCGTCTTCAGTCACTTTGCACAAGGATTATTGTAAAATAATGAGGAATAAATGGTGGTTCTTAATTTTTTGCAAACAAAAGTAGTTTATTACTTGATTTGTGGTTACAGGATAGGTCAGAACCATTAAAGTATGACATAATTTACAGTTCATCTTTCAGCATTTTAGTTGGCATCTCAAGACTTCAGAACTTTAGGTTTCTGCATGGAAGAAAAGGCAGACAGCAAATTTCTATGCATGGATTCAAAGAATTGTCATACTGTATACATTGCATTCCCTCTAACTTTATGCCCCGATAAGTACTATGTGTTGACTTTCAACTTCATAGGGTTAAGATTCACCTTGCCAGATGGCATTTTTCATCACCATTTGAAGGCTTGTTTATGTAAATATCAGTAGCTATTAGAACTCCCTGAGACAGGAAACCTGAGCCCCCAAAATGCATCGTGGTAGGAGTCACTTGCCAAGACAGCAAACCAGCTTCCTGGAACACACTTGCACAAAACCAGGGAGAGCAGCCGAGAGACGTCAGCTGGACTCTGCTGCGTGTGCACGAAGGCTGACCTTCAAAGATCAAACATCGTCCCAAATCTCCCTTCACATAGTAACACTCCTCGTCATAGCTACCTGCTGCTGTCGGGCCCTGGGCCTGCCGTCAGTAATGTCAGAAGAGGTGGCACATGACCCTGGGTTATTTCACCCTTGCTGTGCTGGTGCAGACACGGGGTGTTCTGGCTGGGCGACTTGCTCAGGTTCACTCTGAGCAGTGGCTTTGCCAAAGTAAACTAAAACAGAGACTTAAAGGTATAATAAGATATATCTTGTTTTAATATATGGAACTAAAGATACACAGGGGAGAGGGAACAATTTCATTAAAAAGATAGGGCCTTTTTAGTGTTACTATTAATAAAATCATAGTAAGAACAACAAGGACAGAACTAGGTGAGAGTATGGAGGCCGCCCTCTCTCTTGTTCTATGCAGCACGTCTCTGACAAAGCAGAACACAGAAGCAAGCCTGTGCTGGAGGCCCTGGGCAGCAGAGCAGAGCCTTTGCCATCCTGGGGACTGTGGTGTCATTTGGTGTTTCGCGTTGGCCGTGAGCCCTGGGGACTGCCCCGGGGATTATGTCCAGCAAGGTAGTACATTTGGTTCTTTCTGACAACAGAGCCACTGCCAGAGATTTTAAGTAGCAGATGAGAGAGACACTGATAATGATACAGGCTGTGAAGTGGTGTTTGTTCTGGATGTTTGCAGCGATTCGCGGTCCCTGTTTACAATGTTGCCCTGGATTTGATTGCAACATGCACAGAAGTAGTTCAAAAATCCTTTTATAGAAGCAATTTTTAAATAAAACTTTTTCTTCAGGAAAGTAATCTAACCAAATTGTCAACAATGGTGGAAAGGATAAAAATAATTATGGAGGATTCCAAGACAGGCTGAACATGTGGGCGTTACCACTGATTTGGGTCCAGTGTCAATGCCCCTGACCCTCCCCAGTGCCCTCGGTCCCTGGATCCCTGCCTTTCTCCATGCTTGCGCGCTCCTCGCTGGGAGGGACAGAGAACGTGAAGTGCCTAAATGCTTAGTGATTTCATTGCAGGGCGCATTCCTATCCTCCTGGTCACTGATGCCAGGGGAAAGCAGAAAGGGTGCAGGGTGGGTTTGCAGCATCTGATAGAGATTGTGGTATGGAGGTTGTGAATTGGTGTAGGTTCTAAACTGATAATGAACAGCGTAACCATAGAAACCTGGTAAATAAGTGTCTGAGAGGCTGGCCAACCCAGTCAAGTGTATGTTTTCCTATTACAACTTGCAGTGAGCTTGCTGAATTGGACGGGGCTTCTTTCTGCAGGAGCAGCAGCAGAAGCTGTAACGAAACGCAACGGTCGTCCCATCCTCACGTGCCGGACTGACAGGGACCGCTGTGCTGCGGCTGGGAGCTGGCTGCACAATAGCAGCACCGCAGCTGCAGGCCCACTGCAACTGCTGCCTTGCAACAGGTGCTGCATTTTAAGACCCAGCCTGTAGAACCTGGATTTACAGGGGGGGCAGCTGCTTTTCATTTGCGGAGTGGCCGCTCTGGAGGGACTGGAGTATTTGAAACCCTATCCCCACTAAAGAACACTGTCCTAATTTTCCTTTTGCTGGAGATGGCAAGTGCCAGAGAAAAGGATGAGAAAAGGATTTGAACCACTTGCCCCAGCTTTAAGACCAAAATGCCAAACCAACCAGGCCAGTGTGTTAGCTGCTGGCATTTCAGGAATTTACGAGCTAAGGGTCCAAATGTTGAATGCAATTGATGAGTAATGTGTCCTTACCCCATTTGGCAGAGTTTGGGTAATAAAACACAAAAAAGACAAATAGATCCGTGCTTTGGGGGCTCAACTTTGCATAATAGAGTGCATTAGCTTAAAAATGTCAACAGTGAATGTTGCCAGACAAATGGACTTCCCAAGAAAAATGCTCTGGGCAGTCTCTACTCTGGGAGAAACTTTGGTGAACAAAAACCTCATTCCAGGGCTACTCATCGCTATATTTAAGTCAAAGAGGATTGTTTGAATGTCAAAAAGGCAGCGTTTTATAACATTCTGACTGACTCAGAGCTGGCATTCTCCAACAAGGTCTGCGGTGCTGCCTGTGGCCCGCACTCCCGGCGAGTGCTCTCACCCTTCTTAACAAGGGGCTCTTCGTGCTATGCAAGGATGATGCTGAAATGCATGTTTTTCCTTTTCAAATGTAAAAATGACAAACTCATAGAAAACAGGGAAAGCATACAAAAGTAATTCAGTAAAAACATACATAATTGATACATAACCTCCCAATCTAAAAATTATGATTCTATTAGTACATATGTTTAAGTGTTAACTCCTCTCAGGGGAGAGACTTGGGGTCCAGAAGAGCCTTCCAGAAGCTGCGGCCCCACGGGAGTCATGGTGGCAACCAGGGTCGGAAGGAGAGAGGGAGGCTCAGCGGAACACCCTCCAGCAGCAGGGCCAGGCCGTGGCCGGTGCTTTCATCAGGTGGTCCTGGGAAAGCCGGCCTGAGCGCCTGCCCGGGGAGGTGTGGTGCACCCCCGGGGCTGGGACCTCAGTGCCCCCACCTCCCCCGGAGGCCACCCTTCCCCTTCGCAGGTCGAAAGCCCCTGGAGCTCCACCAGAAACACGCTGTCGCCCCAGCTCGGTGTGCATTCTGTGAGGTGAAGACTGGGAAGGCAGGTCACCTGTGAGAAGGGACGGTGACTCTCCCCACCCCACAGGCAGGCAGGGCCGGGCTGGAGGACCCTGTGAGTTCAGGACCCACTGGCTGCAGGAGCTGGGGCACAGCCGTCGGGGAAAGCTTACCTGAGTTCCCTGTCTCCCCTTACCTGTTGGGGCTCCCTCACACTGAGAGGAGGGTGGCACACCTGGGCTTCTGTCAGAAGGACAGGTGCAAATCTTAACTACACGTGTGAGTGCGCAAGAAATGTCCTATGGCCTTATTCACTTTTTAAATAAAATTAATTCTCAGTTCTGAATTAAATCTCAATCTGCTCTGGAGTGTCTCGCCTCGCACCTATTTCCTAGAGTTCTCAGGTGAGCAATGTATGTGGGGCTCCCGAGTGACAGGTCAACACCGCGTGTCCCTGAGCTATCCTTGACTCTGTGCCCTCAAGGGGCCTTGAAGTCCTTCAGCTGTGACGCTTTTTAGTCACGGGAAAGGTTTTCCCGGCAGGATTTCAGGGCCCAGGGCTCCCCCTCCCTAGACATTACGGGTACAAGGTCAGAGTGGCCTCTGTTGGGGGGAGACAGGCTAAGCGTGCGCAGGAGCTGCAGACACTAAGCCACTGTCCACCAGGGACCAGCAGCGTCCCTGAGACTCAGTCGGGGCAGACGGTGCTTCAGCAGTACCCTGTCTTCTCTGCCTTCCCCAGCTAGAAGGAATCTCTCCTGGGCCCCAGCCTCTCACTCCGTTTCTCCTTTCTCTCTCTCTCCCTCCCTCCAGGTTTCCTTGCACATTCTGAAGAGAGAATGTACCAGAACCTTCTGGAAATTGCGACTGCCTTACCTGAAACCTAAACTACCCCTTAGGTGAGAAAGCCCAAAGGGCTGGCTTAGCACGAGGGACAGAGATTGCCACATAATTTGCAAGACCCCTTTTGAGAAAAGGTATTAAGAATTCCAATACAGTGTTAGGAAAGCACTAAACCAGGCGAGAGACCCTGTATGACAGCACAGGTTACTCATCCATAAACTTGGCACCAGGGAGGGAAATACACAGTGAGAAAGAGTCAAAAAATCCAACAGATCAATCACCCAATAAATTATCTTGACATTCATGCACTTCTATATGTACTTACAGTTTTAACATAACTGTCATCATTTTTAATTCCCCAGATAAAAGGGAGGGGATGGAGTCGATGGTGGCCGTGGCATCGGAAGCCAGACTCCGGTTCAGACGGCTCCTCTGTGATCACGGCCTGTGGACCCCCGGGCAGGGCCTCTCCTCTTCTGTAGAATGAGACCCTCACCCACCTCCTGATGCCTCTCTCTGTGTCAGGCCTGTTCTCACCCTGCAGTCACACCCTGCCCTGCGCCGCTGAGCTGAGAAAACCAAGGCAGGGTCAGGGGCTGCCGACTCACAGGGCTGCAGTGCGTTTCAGATGCCTTGTCATTTTCTTCACATAACTACCATGACTTTCTTCTTAAGAGTAATTCTTGACTGGTTTATATTTTGATGTTATTTTTAATGGGCTTTTTTCTTCCAATATATGTTTTGATCAGTTATACCTTCAACCTATATTTAGCATACTTTCCTTATATTCCTCTATTTTATAGAATTCTAAATGTTCCATTAATTCTAATAGATTTTTATTCAAATCTGTTGGATTTCTAAGTAGACACATTGATTGAAAACAGGATGTCATTATATCCTCCCGGTTAACAGCTATAACGATGACTTATGCTTCACCTGTCACGGTGTTGCCCAGGGCATCCAGAGTAATGCTAAATAGGAATGCCGCGTGGAGGATCATTATTTTGCCCCCAACTTTTATTTGGAATGCAAATATGTTCCAGCTCCATGGGCCTCTTCTCTACTGGCACTCTCCCCCTTGGGGAGCACACCCGCTCCAGGGCTGTACAGACTGCCTGGTCTAAGACTCCAGCCCAGCCCTCCCTCTGGGACAGCAGAGCCCTAGATCCACCTTCCTTGTCTGTGTTGGTATCTAACAGGCATGGGAAACTCAACACAGCCAAGGCTAAACTCCAGGCCTCCTTGCCACCCTGCCCAACCTGCTCCACCTTTGGCTGGCCCTGTCCGTGCTGATGCTTACTACATCCTTCCACGAGTGTCTTTCCACGCCTCGCACCCTCAACTAATAATCTGCAAACCCTTTCAGCTCTACCTCCAAAGCGTATTAGGAACCCATAGTTGCTCGCCTGGCTACTGCTGCTGCTGTCTCCCACCCAGATCTCTGCACTTCACTGCTTTGATCAAAACCCTGCAACATCTCCCATCACAAGTGATAACACTGTTTTTTAAGCCACCAAGTTTAGGGTGTTTGTTAGGCAGCAATATATAACTGATACAGACTCTATGTAACTTATTTAATATGTTAACTGTATATCATTTGTTCCCTGTGACCCCTCCCCAGATAGCTAGAAGGAGATATCCACAAGGCAGAGATCTTTGCTTTATTAATTTATGTACCCTGAGCACTTGAAAGGGCACCTGGAGTGTATATACATATTGATGGAATAAATGGATGGATTGTTAGTTTGAGCTATTTTTTGTTATTATTTTAAGGGAGGGTTCTTAAATCCATAGTTTATTCTGTTTTTTTAAAATTACAATCAAATATCATTATTTTTCAGATCTTATGATGTAAATATGACATTTTACTTATATTAATATTATATTTTAATATAATATATAATATAATATATAATTATATTAATAATATATCATATTAATATATTTTCTAATCTTGTATTTCTACTATACACCCAACTTAGCCTCAGGAATTACTTTTATAATGAGCTACATAATTTGATCTTCCCCGTCCCCTTTTTAGGGAGTATTTGTGCATTCATTTTCTTTATAAAAAGGAGTCTGTGTTTATCTTCCCATTTTTAAATCTATTTTGGTTTCTGTGTTTTACATGCTTCATAAAATGAAGTGAGTTGATTCTCTTTGCCTTGCATTGTGGAAAAACACATACACACAGCATTGGAATGATGGCAATAATACAAAGAACACGAAAAAGAATAACAAACCGAAGTCAGACTGTCAACGAGTGGCAGAGATGAGATTTGGATATTTCCTTGAACGAGTTGTTCCGGGAATGAGCTATTACTGGAAGATGATTTTTAAGAAATGCCAAAATTATTTCAGCTGCCATAAAATCACAGAATAAAGTCCATTTCTTTCAAAGAATTGTGTAGATTCAAGACAAACCAGAATACAGGAGAAGGAGTTTCCTTGGCAATGGCTGGCACTGTGTTTTTGGTTTCGGAATGAGGAATAGCGGAGCTTCCCACGAGACCCTGGTACACTTCTGCATCCGGAAACTGTCTCTTTTGTCAGGTGGTGATTTGGATGTACGGTAGTTACACCTGCTGCACTGGAACCAGACTGCCTGGGAATTAATCTTGGAACTGACCAGTGGTGTAACCTGGGAAATTAATCTCCCTGGCTTTGCTTCCTCATCTATAAAATGGCAGTGATCATACTACCTGTCTCCCGGACTAAAAGTGAGATAGTCCATGCAACGTGCTTAGCCCGGATGTCAGTCCTTTGTAAGTGTTGAGTGCTGTTAACAGTGTCACATCTGGTACCACCTGACTGTGGTTCCATTTTTCCTGTGGCTTTCTGGAAGGGGAGCAGTGGTGTTAAAGGTGAGTGGGTTTGGGGTCCTGGAGTCTTTTGATAATTTGATGAGCATTTAAATTCTCTGGCTAGAAAATAAAAGGGCATGTGAACACAGGCATCTAAACTCATCTCAGAAGGTTCAAATTTTATGTTAAGAACCCTTAGCTAAGCAAAGGTATGGTTCCCTCTCTCATGCATCTAGTGAAGTGTTCTCAGATTTTAGAATGACCAGGCCACTAGGGTCCACCTCCCCGGGGACACTGAGTTTGTGACAACATCTCCCATGTTTCCATGCAGTGAAGCCTCGCTGCTGCAGACGCTCACTCCATTCCTCACGTCATCTCACACCCCCGCCTGACTTTTCTTCTGCTTTGTTTATATTGTCTATTTTTATTTTATTCTCACTGGAAAAAATGTTGCTGCCATGTTTGTAAGCCATCTTAAATCCCACCTTGGGGGTGGAGAGTGACCAGGTGGAGTACTAAACAAAATGCACATTCCATTGCATGTGGGGCAGGCCAGGTGCAGCCTGCAGTTGTTCTGTCTCTCGTGAGGCTGCAGGGCTGGAGCTGGGCTGTGGGGAACCCCACGCTCTTTCTCTTGCCTTCCCGCTGTGTCTCTCGTCTCTCGAGCCCACCAGGGAGAGGTCGCTGCAGATCCTGCTGCTGCTGCTTTTCTCTCCAGTTAGGCAGGGACTGTGCTGGGACCCCCTCAGAGACCTGGGCCTGCTGGCCGTGTCCTCACACTGGCTTCTGGGTTTCTGGGCCTACCATTTGTCCCTGAACAAGGACACACAGGTCAGGTGAGATGTTGCCTGAGGTCAGCGTCACCAGTCAAGCCAGACTAGAGAGTCACATGGGCTGTGGTGCTTTCTGGTCATACAGAAGCCCTGGAAGCCAGTAATTCCTCACGTTAGTCGTCAGGCTTCTCTAGAGAAACAGAGCAAATACGGAATATCCATATATACACATGCGTGCACACGTGCACACACACATACACGAGAGAGCGAGAGAGAGAGAGAGAGAGCGCGCGTGTGTGCACATGGGGGGGACATTTATTATGAGGGGGGTGGGGGAGGACATTTATTATGAGGAATTGGGGAGAAGTCCCACGATCTGGCATTTTCAAGCTGCAGACCCAGGAGAGCCAGTGACGGAATTCAGTCCGAGTCCCACAGCCTGAGACCCAGGACAGCCGATGGAGAGGATAGCAGTCCAAGAGCAGGAGGACACGGACGGCCCAGCCCAGGCAGGCCGGCCGAGCAAAAGGCAGATTTCTCCTTCCTCTGCCTCCTCGTTCTGTTCTGGCCTCACGATTGTGTGAGGCCCACCCACCTTGGGGAGGCCCATCTTCTTACCTCACTCTACCAATTCAAATGTTAGTCTCTTCCAGAAACACCATTGCAGACATACCCAGAAATAACTTTCAGCCAAATGTTGGTATCTGGGAACTCCATGATCTAATGACGTTGGCACATGAAATTAGCCATCACACCTCACTTACAAACTCCCTCCAGATTCTCGATGCATCACTTGATACTCTATGGTTCAAAACACTTAATGACTCCTCTTGGCTGTGGAATTAAGTATTAACTTTATACAACGCCAGTTGGACATGCAAAGCTCCGGCCTCATAGTCATGTACACATTCCTGGGGAGCAGGATGTCCCCCGGCTTTCTTGGCTATTTGTCACTCTATTGGTAGCTGCTTTTAATCTTGGCTGCGGGGTGGGTGTTTAAGACTTTTGCTTCTCTTACAATAAAGAGAATTAGGCAGTCACTGCCTGTAGCTGTTTTCTTTGGAAATGCAATTGCTACTTCCAGAATACAGTGACTTCTTGCAGTTCTTGGGGTTCCCTTTACTTCAGAGGAGCCCCCTACAAAACTGGCCCCAGTATCTCATGGTTTCCAGCATCACGGATGCTTCTGTGTAAAGGCATGTTCCCCCTTCCTGGTCCTGCCCCCTCCCACAAAAACCACCGCGTGAGTCTTTACTCTCTTCATGTGGACGGGAGAAACAGAAAGAATCGTTTAAACCGCTCTCATAGTCATTCTCTGTGTAAGTTTTTCTAGCACCCCGCCACTAACACAGGCCCAGATTGAGCACAATTTGTATCCTAAGCAAATTCGTCACATGGGAACCGGCCTTTCCCCAGGAGGTGATGTTGACGCTACAGTGCCTCTCCAGTGGTAGACAGACGCAAAACGGATTCAGAAAGTGTCCTGTGGAGCCACAGCCCTTTGCCTACTGTGGGGCAGGGTGCAGGATCCAGGAGGGTTTGGAAGGAGAGGCTCGCAGACCGCGAGAGGTGGGCCCTGGACTGCAGCCGGGAAGCCGCCCAGAGGGCCCGCTCAGCGCTGCGTCTGCCGGCCGCCCCTCCGCAGAACGCCTGTGCCCACCTCCTACCCCACGGAGGAGCAGGACCGGCTGGGAGCTTCCCCAAACAGCAGTTCACACTGAGTCAAACGGGTCGCACAGAAAATTAAACAGGGGAAGTAGTTCCTCCCACCTGGGTGGACGCCCACAATCCCACCTCCCCAGAACTCATCACCTTGTCTGTGAGCACAGTGGGTGCTCTGCGTCATTTGAAAAAACATATTGTAGAATTACTATTGCTTGCGTTTCTACCCAACATTTTATTATGAAAATGTTCAAATATATCAAAGAGTTGAAATAATTTTACAGTGAACATGCATTTACCCGCACCCTAAATCACTGTTTTGCTATGTAGCATTTGCACGATCACAGGTGCGTGCTGCTGGCCGTGCTGATGTCCATCAACGAGCTCATCTTATCCCTCACGCTTCAGAGTAAGTTGCAGGCATCAATTACGTTTGTTTTCTGCCATGGTATTTAGTTAATTATAAAATATCAAAAAAAGTAAAGAAAGGCATGAGGTTTTGTAATGATCAATGAGCACGAGTTAAAACAGGTGAGGGCTGCTCCCTGGAAGATGTGTTTTCTGCTGTGAAGGTGTAGATGACAGGGTGGCTAAGGAAACGCGCCTCGAGGGTCCAGGGCTCCCTGACGACAAGGACAGCCTGAGCAGCACTCTGGGCTTCGGGGATGGGTTAGGCAGGGTGGATTTGTGGGGTAAAATGCAGGTGGCTGGGGACAATCAGGGAGGTGGCACGAAGGACAAAAGTGCAAACCGAAAGCCAGTCTGCTGACCCTACCGAGGTCTTGCCCTGAAGCGGGTGGGCAGAGAACGCAGGCCTGGCGTGAGGGAGTGTGGGGACAAGAGGGCCCAGAGGGAGAGATCTGTACACACCACCTAGGACACGGGGCCCTGGAGCACCCTCGGCAAGCGTCCAGCCAGACGTCAGCCCCAGACTGTGGCTACCTGCATTGTTTGCCTTTGAGTGGTGACCACAGATTTCAGGTGGTGGTGTACCCTCTCAGTGGCACACAGAGACACTGTGTGCTGGGTTCTGTAGTCTAGAAGGACCCTCTGTTCCTTTAACTGCGAACGGGCATTATACAAAGGAAAGTTTGGTAAACTAAGTGTCTTTCCTACAGACTTCTCAGATGTTTACTGCAAGAAGTGAAATACTATTAGATAATACCTGAGAAGGCGATACATTATGTAGTGTTTCCAAATAATTCTACTCTCACTTTGTAGCACTCGGCCCTGAGTCGTCTGGCGCCATTTGATGAGGCAGAGGAGAACTCGCATTTCAGACAGACCGGCGTGGGCTCTCACTTCCCCTGCCCCGGTCCCGCACTGGCGTCTTCCCAGGGGGAAAGACACAGGGACTGTCCACCTCCGGTGGGTCCCTGCGGCTGCCCGGAGCCTGTGCTAATGCTCGCGGCCTGCCGTTTGCGCCCCCGTGGTTGGGACGGAACCTTCCGCACATTCTAGCCCTGCACTTACGCCGTTTGCGTTGCTTAGTTCCCTGAGTGCTGAGAGAAATGCTGGGCTTGGATCCACAGGAACCGTCTTCAAATCTCCCTGCTTTGCGATCATGGATGCTTTTCATAAACTCATTTTGTTTAGCAAACCAGAGTTAGTAAGTTGCAGGGTTGGTTGAGGATGAGCCCTCACGAATGGGATTAGTGCCCTTATGAAAGGGCCCGGGGGGGGG
>JAQIFY010003776.1:0-12287 GCA_028533085.1 Varecia variegata
CTGATATCACTGCCTGGCTTGGGCAGATACTTAATTTGCATACTGTTGTAGATGGAACTCAAGATCTCAGTGTAGCTGAACTAAATGATCTTTGAAGATCAATTGCCTCTATGTCCCCAATATCTAGCACAGTGCCTCACACAGAGAGGGGATGCAAAAATGCGTGAGTTATACTCATTCATTGACTGATTAACCAAAGAAAGGAACCTTCTCAATGAGACAGTCTTTGAGACTTGGGGGTTGGTTCAGCTTAATCAAACATCAACCACAGGCCCTGTGCAAGTCTCTGTGCCCCAGAAGGATGCAGTGAGGATAAAATGAGGCATGCGTGCAAGGAAGTGCCTGGAAGCTATTTCTGTAACTGTCGGGGCAGACTAGACGCTGTGACCACAACCCTTATCTCCGAGGACTGATTCGAGAAACGTCTATTTCTTGCTCATGCCCAAGTTGAATGTGCGTGTTCAGCAGGCAGCTATCCACATGGGGTTCAAGGGCCCAGACTCCCTCATTCTGCAGCTCTGGTGTCCCCTGGAGCTTAGAGCCCCCTGTAAGATCACCTGTTAAACGTAGCAGACAGGGGGCAAGAGTGGGAAATGGAGAGGCTGGGCTGGAAGTGGCGACTATCACTGCCGACTACATCACGCCGGCCGGCACTCAGCCCCACGGCCACTCCTACCTTGAGGAGAGGCTGGGAAACGTGGTCTAGCTGTGTGAACAGAAGGAAAAGACAGTGGGGTTCGTGAACTACTAGCCAGTCTCCACCAGGAGCTGTGAGCAAAGGAAGGGCTTTATTTACCTTCAATCACAGTCTCCACACCTTTATCCTGGAGCCTTGATCTGACATCTGATGCTTCACGGCAAAATCAAAATAAGAAAAATCTCCCTTTTTCATCTTAAGGTTCAATTTCCCAGGCCAATCATGAAGAAGCAGGAGAAGGAGGAGGAGGAAGGGAATGAGAGAAGAATACCAGTGAGTTTATAGCTCAAGCGCATGTTTTCCGGAACTCTTGTTTACATTGGTATCAGCTGAATCCTCAGGCTGAGGCTATAACATTGGGGTGTTGCCCAGCATGTGTCTCCACTGAGAGGGAATCATTTCTAATGATAGAAAATAGAACTTTCCAATGTGCAATATTTAACAGAAAATTTACAACTTGGATATACCATACACATTGAAAGAAAAACACTGTGTGAGTCAGTTCTTCATTGGTAAGTTTAATCTTTAAAGCTTGCACACTCTTGATGACTTTCTAAGCTTTCCAGAGAGATTTTGCTCTGTTTTCCTCTCCCCATATGATACATGTGAACCAAAGGGCACACGCACGCCTTGGAGACGGATCTTTCATTATCCATTTAGATCGTCCCAACTGATTTTCAATGCTCTTAGTAATTGTACCAAATGCTTTAGATTTCAGTTCATTTAATTCTCTAAATCGCCCTATAGAGTAGGTGTCATTCTTCTATGTCATAGATGAGGAAACTGAGGCTTAAAAATATAAAGTAATTTGCCCAAGTTTCAGCTTTCTAGCAAGCATCAGAGCCAAAAACGGAACCACAGTTTGACGCTCCAGAAAGCACGCTAATAATAATAAGCCTGTTTCCTGATCAGACCAGTGGCTGCTGGGGCTACTGTTGCCATTGCTTCTTGTTGTTGGTCTTTGAATGACTGTTTTGGTGAAGTGAATTCAGAAAACTAGCTGAAATCTCCACCCTTTCACTGTGGAAGCTTGTCTACACTGTACCCAACGGAACCATCGGTGTTTTGGGCTGTGAACTCACTCTCCCGCCAGCCGGACCTGCTTCCGCTCTGCAAGCTTCTGAAGCAATGGTGTTCTTGCTGGGGCTGGGGGGCAGCCACGTGCAGAATGGCGGGGCAGCGGAGTGTCCCCACAGGTGTTTCTGGTCATCCCAATCTCTGTCTTTGGTGTCACCATTTCAGGTCATAAAGTCAGAAGATATAAAAGCAGCACCAAACCCCAGGCCTCTCAGATGCCCATATTGACAGACGGGCTCCGCCACTGAAAGCAGTTGAAAGCAATTATTGAAAGCAATTTAAACTCTAAATACACTGAATTTTAGAGGAAAAAAACTGCAATGAAATGACACTCTTATGAAAAATATATGAGGTTGCTTCCAGTAATTATAGATCAGTGTGGATATGTTTCTTTCATTGGCCATTAATTTATATCAATTATTTATTGAGCCCTGTGATGCTGTGTGCTTAAAACCACTTAAGACTCAGTGCCCAAATGTGCTCTTTAAAGGGACAGATTATAAATTCCATTTCAAGATTTTTCTTCTTCTATGACTGACACGGAAAGAAAGAACAAGCAGTTGAGATCAAAATCAATCTGATGCTTAAGATGAAGTTATTTTCCCTACCCTTAAAGTTATGATGAGCATTTTTATAACTTTTTTTGCCATTAACTTCCATAGATGATGCTATTCTTAAGAACATCCTTGGTGGTCCAAAATGATGACTACCTTATGGGTTGTCCTGACTCAGATACCTGTATATTTCTGAGTAGATGGCTCACTGGGTGTCCTGGCCACACCCATAAGCATAAGATCAGACCCTTTGCAGGTTTCTTCATGACATCTAGTCACAGAAACTTGTGGAGGGTTCTCATTCCCGGGCAACATGAATTCAAAACGTAGATCCAGGCGATGACAGTTAACATGACACTGCTTTATTCTCTTCTTATTGATACTTTTGTGCTGTTTTCTGTTCTTGGGCCTTTAATGATAACAAAGGTGACTGCTCTATACTGGGTGAAAGTTTCCTGAGTGTGAAGGGAGAAGAATTATGAAAAAATGGTGAAGATGGCTCAACGAGGGAAGTAGTAGCATTAGCAACCTTAACAAAAGTTGCTTTAACTTCAAGATAAGCTAAATCACACAGGCCCACTCATTGGGAAAATTATTTGCCAGGCTGGCTCAACATGGTCAATCCCAACTCGCCTTACAACTCCCTGCCTGGCCGAATCCAAGTGAGAACGGTGGTGGGCTTAGCCAAGAGCGGGGAAGGGCGGGTGGTGAGAAGTGGTCCTTGCAACCAAACCTTTGTTCACATCCTTAATCACCCCCTGTTACAAGGTAATCGTACCCCCGCCCCCCGCAAAATCCACATGCTGAAATCCTAACCCCTAGTACCTTAGAAAGTGATCTTATCTGGAACTAGGGTTGTTGCAGATGTAATTAGTTAAGATAGAGTCACACTCGGGTGAGGTGGGCCCTAATCTAATATGACTGGTGTCAATTAAAAAAGGGGGAGAAATTCGGAGGCAGACAAGCACCCAGGGGAAACGCATGCGCAGAGGAAGGCAGAGACTGGGCGATGCTGCTACAAGCCAGGGAACACCAAAGGTTGTCAGCAAACCGCCAGAAGCTAAGGGAGGGGCATGGAGCAGATTCTTCCTCAGAGCCCGGAGAAGGATCCAACTCTGTTGACACCTTGATCTTGGACTTCTGGCTTCCAGAACTGTGAGCCAATAAATTCCTGTTTTTTTTAAGCTACCCTGTTTGTGGTATTTTGTTACAGCATCAAACTAATACACCTCCGCAGGATAAATTCCTGCAAGTAAAATTTCTACTTCAAAGGGAAATGTGTTAAGGCTTTTGTTACAGATTTCCATCCAGAAGGGTTGTACCTAGTTACGTTCCCAGTAGTGGTACATACACGTGTTCATTTCATCATACTCTTACTAACACAAGAATTTAGGGTTTGTTTTGTAACATTTCACAGTTTAAGAAGTAAAGCTATCTATTTTATTGTATTTTGATGTACACTATTTGATGACTAGGACCTGGATATATTTTATATGTTTATTGATTCTTTTGTGAATTACCTGTTCTCATCCTTAGCCCATTTTTCTACAGGCTGGCTTGCCTATAATTATTGATTCATAAGAACTCTTTATACATTAAGGCTATAAACCCTTTTCACAAAAAGACATAGACACACATATATGCACAAAGTAAATACCTTAGCTTTTCAAGTTTTCATTTGGCTTTTATTGTTAATAGCCTGTATCTATAATGTCTAAGACAGTACCTCTAGCCACATGTGGCTATTGAGACTTGAAATATGGCTGATCCTACCTGACATGGTCTGTAATAAATAAAATACACATGAGATTTCAAGGGCTTAGCATGTAAAATTTCCCATTAATTATTTTTAATATTGATTACATGTTGAAATGATAGTATTTTAGATACATTGAATTAAATAAAATATATTGTTGAAATTAATTTCACATTATTTTCACTTTTTTAATGCATTTATAAAAAATTTAAATTATATATGTGGCTCACATGTATGGTTCATGTTATATTTCTAATAAACAATGCCTTCTATATTATAAAATTATGTTTTATGTACTTACATACTCGATTTCTTTTATTAATATAAAATGTACCTGATTTTTTCTTTATAGTTTTGGCCTTTAATGTCAGGCTTAGAAAGTTTTTCACACCCTAAAATTATATTAATGATCACCTATAATTTGTCCTAATACATTTTACTTCATTTGAAATTTATCTTTTGCTTACAGTGAGAAATTGGACTCTAACTCACTTTTTTCCTAGTCACATTGCTTTGCTTCTGAAACTTGGTTGCTCTATTTATGTTCAAATCATTATAGTTTCATAAAGTATTTTGACATCTCATAGGACAAATATCCCACAGTGTTCTTCTTTCAAAAATTTACTGCCCAATCTCATACACTTATACTTCCAGATGCACTTTAGAATTCCTTTTATAAATGCAGGAAATATGTTAGAATATTTATTGGGATTATGTTAAATGTATAAACTATTCAGTATGTTTGTTTGTAGTATTTTTAATAATAGAGAAGAATGACAACAGTGTCCCAGAGTAAGGAACCAGTTATATAAATGTTGGTACCTCCCACGAGGTTGCTTTGATGATGTGCTTGTATATTTATTTGACCTTGAAAATGTCCAGAAATTTTATTGAATTAAAAATGCAAGTCCTGACACACAAAGTTTAGTATCATTCTCTTAATGTAAACCTGCGAACATAGATCTACGTGTGTTATTTCCAGAGAAACCCATCTAGAAGGGTATGGTCATTTCCATGTGGTACTATTCAGCTCATTATTTCTTTTTTCTTTGCACTTTTTTCTACATTACTTGACTAACTTTTTACAATTAATGAGTCAGTTATTAAAAACAGTAATTCTGAATTAGCATTTTTACATTACTGTATTTTGCCTTATCATTCAAGAACATGATCGATCTCTCAATTTTTTAAAATCTTTTACCTCCGTCAGAAAAATTTTGCAGTTACAATTATATATATGCACACTAAATATTTCTCTTTTTTTTGTATTTCTGTTTTCCTATTTTTCCACTGCTTATTATGGTTACTGTTGATAGGTGGGAAGACTAGAGAATTCGATTTATATATTTAATTTTTTCATTTCTATCACCTAATAAGATCCTTAATTAATTCTAAATGTTTCTCAGTTGATTTATTCTCTTGAATTTTCTCAGTAGACAATCTGCAAATCATCTGGGTTATTCTTTTCTGATGTTTAAACTCTTCTTTTTTTATGCTTAGTACACTGGACAGCTCTTGAGGATAATATTGAGTTATAGTGTTGTTAAGACATAGCCTTGTCTTGTTCTACACCTAAACAGAAAGACCCTGTTATTTTGTCAGTATCACAGCTTCCTTGATGTTACAGATCTGCAGGAGTTCCAGTACATTCTTTCCGGGTTTGTTGTGACTTATCCTTACCTATATCCAAGCAGCCAGAACCAGGTGGAAGCAACCACTGGGGGACTCAAGTTGTCTTGATGAAGTCTCTGTATCACCCCAAGTGTGGGCGGGCGAGGATGCTAGCTCACAAGGAGGAGTGGGCTGTTGCTGAAGGCTCTGGGAACCCCAGATTGCTGGACATCCTGGCCTAGCCATCCCCATCCCATGTGTCAGTGTCCTGTTCTTTCCCAGCCAGGACCCTGACCTTGGCATAGAAGACCTACCTCATTTGGAAATTCAACCTTCTCAGGAGCTCAGTGCTGAGCATTCAGTCATGAACCTGGTCCTCAGGGCTCCCTGCCTTCCTCCTGCAGGATATGAGCCTCTTTCTTGCTACCAAGGAAGCCTCTGCACTCAACTTTTTATTATCTATGTCTCAAAGCACTAATCAAACTTAGCATTGACATCCAACCCCATTGTCCTTAGAACTGCTACACCCCCATAGTTCCCAACTGCCTGAAACATTGCACCAGCTAATGTACTCCCTTCTACCACTCTGCCATCCCATTCCCCACCATAGGAAGTGGCAACAACTGGACCTCCACTTTGTGCCTGGCACGGGTCAGGGTTCTACTGCCAGCCTGGAGTTGAGTGTTTCAGTTTCAAAACCGCATTCTATCACCTGTGGAGTGAGTCGAATGGTGGGCTCCCCATAGAGATATGTCTCCTGGAACCTGCAAATGTGACCTTATTTGGAAAAATGGTCTTTGCAGATATAATTAAGGATCTGGAGATGAGATCATCCTAGATTAGGTAGAACCTAAATCCAATGACTGGTGTCCTTACAAGAACAGAGAAGAGGAGAAGGCCATGTGAAGACAAGAGGCAGAGATTAGATGATATGTCTACAAGCCAAGGAACACCAAGAATGGCCAGCCGTTACTAGAAGATAGGAGAGAGATATGGGACAGATTTTCCCTCCAAGCCTATGGAAGAAACCAACCTTACTGATGGTTTGATTTTAGTCTTCTGGCCACCAGAACCGTAAAAGATAAAATACTCTTGTTTTAAGCCACCTGGTTTGTGGTCATTTGTTACAGCAGCTGCAGGAAACTAATAGGACCATGCCTGGCACCAACTGTCCCAAGTTGGGTTCCCCAGAAGCCAGACTCTGAGATAGAGTTGAGAGGACAGGGTATTTATTGCAGGCTTCCCCTGGGACCAACACCTGTGGACAATTGTGAGGGAGGGCCAAGAGAAGGAGGGAGAAAGGAAGAGTAGACAAAGGGAAAGGTTGAGCTGCAATTCAGGCCCAACAATAGCCTTGACCAATGGGCCCTACAGAGTTGCCCCAAGTTGGCCAAGATGGGCACAGCGCTCAGTCATGGGCATGGACCACCCCTAGATGAGTGTGACCTTGGGTGAGGCAGCCTTCTGTAACTGAAGCAGTCCCCAAAGGGGCTGATAGCTGAAGGCAGCTGCCAACATCATTCTGAGCAGCTGGGACAATGAGCCCTTTGTTAGAGAGGAATCTGAGTGGCACATTACAACGTCCAACACAGCTTCTTTGGTGCAATATTGTTTTTGTAAGATCCATCCATCCATGCTCTTGCATTATCTGTAGTTCAGCCTGCACTGCAATAGATCTCCGGTGTATGAATAGACCACAATTCATTCATCCATTCTCCTGTTGCTCGCCATTTGGTTTGTGCTATGAATTGAATTGTGTTACCTCCCCACCACCACCCCCCAAGTTCATATGTTGGAGCCCTAACCCCAGTACCTCAGAGTGTGACTGTATTTGGAGATAGGGTCTTTAAAGAGGTAGTTAAGTTAAAATGGGGTCATTAGGGTGGGTTCTAATCCAATCTGACTGCTGTCCTTAAAAGAAGAGGAGTTTAGGACACAGACACACAAAGAAAGACCATGTGAAGATGCACAAAGAAGACGACCACCTACAAGCCAAGGTGAGAGGCCTCCGTAGGAACCGGCCCTACCGATACCTTGATCTCGGACTTCTAGCCTCTAGAACTGTGGGACAGCACTTGTCTGCTGTTGTCTCATGGGGAGATAACGGTAACACCTTTGAGGTATTCAGAAAGCAAATTCTTACTGAGTTTGAATCCGTCCCTATCAAACATTGCTATGAAAGTTAAAGCACATCACCCCTTCCTGGATAAGCAATACCTCCTGCTTCTACTTGGAGATCGCACTTCAGACAAACGACAATAAGTGAGGCTGAAATATTAGTTATAATAGACCATTCATAGATAACTTTGCAAGTGGAGTTATTAATCCCAGCATAAAATACAGATTCCTCTGTGGTCTGTCACAATCAACAGTGTGGCACAGCGCTGTCCAGTAGAATTCCTATGACAAAGGACTGTCCCCGTCTGCTCCGTCCAGTGTGGTAGCCACTGGCCGTATTTGACTACTGGGCCCTTGAAGCGTGGCTGGTGTGAACAAGTAACTAGAATCCCAATTGTATTTAATTATAATTAATTTCAGTTTTAACAGCTGCATGGCTATAGGCAAGTGCACCAGACAGATCAAGGCTAGAACGTGGCCATGATCCTAGGAGGACGCAAACCCTACTCCTCAGCAGCCAAAGTGGGAATTACATTATGGGTGTACAGAAACCACTTTACTCATGAAGGATCCCTCAGACTCTCACAGAGATTGTAAAGAATCTATGTGTGATTATTTTTTACACATTTCTAACAAATTTTGTTATATGGTTTCCAGGCGAACAAAAAAAAAAGTTGTGAATTAAATTTTGAGACAGGAGTTGGCATGCTGACAAGAAGACATAAAACGATACCCTGGTAGCTAGGGAAGAGACAGAAAACGGATATTTTGTAGTTTTCTTTAGACTGTGTTCTGCAGGACATGAAGCTCTTGCAAAGTTTCAGAAATGATAAACATGTCAGTCTCCCTTGAAGGTCCAATTAGCATATGAATGTTCTGAGAATCTTTGTAAAGAAAGTGATTTAACTTAGTTTAAACCAGGCTTTCCAACCAGGGAAACTGTTTTAAGAAATTTTGCAAAAAAATGAATCACCATTTTGGAAATGCTAACATAGACTATTCAACTTGAAAGGATAAGTCAGGAGATATTTACTATGAGTTAAACATGTCTCAAATCTCACAGAAGCCTTATCAGAAAGTTTTATCAATTTTGCTAAACAAATGTTTATGCTATTGAAATTGTTTCAAAACACACATACCGAAAAAAAAAAAAGAAGAAGAAGAAGAAGCAAGTTCCCAATTTACTCTACCAAGCAGTTGCTAAGACAACAGGGACCTGAACAAGGATTATTTAGCACTGAGAAATTAATAAAGATAGTTTGTAATGCTAGACATGCAAAGTGAAAAACAATATGATCATATTGATAGATGCCAAGATGGCAGTTGATAAAATTAAAGATCAAAATATTTAGTAAAATAGGAAGGAAAGAAATAAAATTTCTTAGTAAAATACAAATAATAATCTGGTGCCAAAATCAAATGCCACACTCAGTGATTGTGAAGGATGCTGCCCTTCAACAAAGGACTCACCGGGGCTACGTTAGGACTAACATGAGTCCTAGATACTTTTGCCTTCGTGGGCCCCTTACTCCTTAATAAAATACAAATACATAAAAAATTATAGCTTTATGCCTGCATTGTATAAAGACTAATATAATCCAGGCTAGGCTGCATGTATTTTTTTCTTCCAATTCCAAAAGAAATTAAAAGATTTCCCTGGCCCCTAATAGTATTGTGGCCTAAACACTGCCTCCCGTGCCCATGGAGAAGCCCACCTGGATGTAGAGCATCTGCCCAGCAGCTGAGAGCACAGGAACCTCCGACTGCAGCCCCTTCAGGAAATGCTTCAGCTAAAGACAGTCCCTGGCCCAAGGTCGCGCCCCTTCCTAGGGTGGCCCAATCCAATGGCTGATCGATGTAGGTGTCAAAAGGCCTGGCCTTCTTGGTCCAACACAGGACAGTCTGGAGAACCGTCCAGCTCCGGAGTCCCCTGTTGGCCGAGGCTGGGTCTCCATCTCAGCCCAACTTCTCCCTCTGCCCACTCCCATTTCTAGCCTTCCCTTCCTCAGGGTTCGATCCCAAATGCATCCCCAAATAAACATTCTGTGTTAAACTCCATCTCAGAGTCCTCTTCCAGGGAAACCAAGCTGAGACTGCAGCATGTTCCAAAAGAAGCACGAGACAGGTTTCCATGTTGCCATGTGCGTGCACAGCTCAAAAATAGGCCAAGACAACCCGTACCACTGAGGGATGCATTCACCTGCTGTAAAACTAACGGAGAGCGGGAGTGTTCTTATCACAGACAGAAGAGGCGTCACCTCAAGTAGGGGGGCACATGGTGAGTTTCTGGGGTGCAGCCCACACCCCTTTCCTTGACCTCTGTGGAGTTCCAGGGGTGTTTGCTTCGTGAATATTTTGTTAACTGCACGTGGATGCTTTGTGCAGTCCTCTGGAATGATAAATCTTGCATTAAAGAAGGAAAAGATTTAACCCCCAAAGAGTACACTTTTTGTCACCACTATTGTCACTATCATTTCAGTGGTGGTGCTGGCCACTGCTCTGCTCCCTCCAACAACCAGGAAGAAGGAAGGAGCATTTATCCGGGTTTTCCCATCATCATAAATTCTGAGTGCTGTGTGTGGCCGCAGCTGCAGGGCAGTCACCTTCCCAAACGTTCTCAGCCCACGTGCCCGATATAGTGGGACTGTGGGTAAGATCAGTGTGGGTAAGGATTATAGCAATGAAGCTCCTCACAGGTGGTCTAGCGAAGTCACAGGCTCCTGTCTGAACCTGCGATAGGTTCTGTGAACGATGACAGGAGATCCCTCATTACCTGCTCTTCTAGCAGTGGGATATAGGAGCCCAACTCTCAGGATGGCAGTTTCACATCAAATGACCCTCTCTGTGACATTAATAGATATTCTCCCTTCTCTAAGATTTGTGTTCAATTAAAGAAGAAGTAGACATCAAAATGTCCCAACATAAATGGGACTTGGAGCTGAACCTAAACTCTTCAATAGATCAGTTGCTTGAGGGAATTTCAACCCAAGGAAACAGAGTGGTTTAGAAAGTTCCTCGCTGTAATTCTCAAGCTATCAGGAAGGTTAGTACAAGCCTTACACTCTGGTAAAGAGAAAAGCCACAACCCTAATGGCGACATTCCTGCTCACGGCCATTTTGAAGTTGTGGCAAAGAAGTGTGACACTGTCGGACCTCTCTGGGCACAATGGTCCATTAGGCTCCGCTGGCAGCACAGTGGGTTGCTGTGAAAGCCGTGACCGACAGCACAACACAGGCACCTGGAAAATGCAAAACCACTGCCCTCCGAAAAGAAGAGAAAGAAAGCAATTTAGCTAAAGTCCCTCTTCCAGAACCATTTAGAAATCTCCCTGCCTTCATACTTGCATTAATACTTATTTGATTTCTATTTGGCTTTTTAAAACTATAAAGCTAGATCCAAGAGTTATTCTCTAAAATAAGTTGGTAGTTCTTTCCAGACCTCAGAAAAACCATGAGATTTGGGATGTTCATTGAAAGAAGGTGCCTCCACCAGCTTCCTTTCCTGCCTATGTGCCCCGGAGCGCCATCCCCTGTCACTCCACTCACACCCAGTCCCACGCTGGCATGGGTAGGAAACCAACATTCCTTAGCCACCGTTACACTAATGCCAAGCACTGTGCCAGGTGCTTCTACCTAGCTCATTTTATCTAATCCTCGTAACTCTCCGAGGAGAGTTCTATCCCCATTTTACAGATGACATAACTGAGGCTAGATATATTGACCAAGGTGGCCTTGGTAACAAACTGCAGAATTAGGACTTCAATACAGATAGTGTCTCTCCTTTGTTAGGACAGTGGAAGGATACACTGTATGTAAGATGAGCAGCACAGTCTCTGGTTGATGGACGAGCAGTGTTACTGTTATGAGTCATTTTATTACCAGCTGCAGGAAGCACATTGCCCTGGGATCCACCTCCCAGTCCCATGACATCAGCCAAGGCACAGTCATTCAATCGGAGCAGCCATGAGGCCCACTGATACCCTGAGAAGAGCCCATAATGGACAGAGGACAAAAAAGAACAGTTTACAGAAAAAAAAAATAAACAATGGCTATTAAACCTATAAAAAATATGTTCAACATAATAAGAAAAACTGAAACGAGATAAGAGTTTACCTATCAGAGTAGCAAAGAGCAATGATTCCGGTAACACATTGTGTTGAGGAAAACATCGCTTACAGGACTGTAAATTGGTGGACCCCCTGCCCTCCAGGGTGGGCAGTTTGGCAACGTCCATCAAATATTATGGGCTATACCCTTTAGCCCAGCAATTCTTTACCCACAAAGTAATCCTGCCTACCTACTCACACATTTGCAATAGGTTGTATGTACGAGCGGACTTCACAAGGTTTGTGGAAAAAGGGAATTAAAAGATAAAAATAAAAAATATAAACTTTATTTCTCAACATAAGTTCCATCAGGTTCAAGACACTTTTATAAGTGACAATGCCAGTCATTTAGTCTATCCCCAAGGAAG
>JAQIFY010003777.1:0-12286 GCA_028533085.1 Varecia variegata
AAATTTGCTTACTTCTGTGCACACAATGTTTTAAAACAATAACCAAAATTATGACCGATAATATTACACCAGGACACATCATGAGCAGCAAGGTACTTACAAATTTCTAGGAACTTTATACAGTTTCTGAAATATTTATACTAATAGCATTTACCCGTACAAGGGTCATATACAATACCCATACAAATATAACATAGGGAAGATTAAGTATCTCTTCTTATTTGACAATACTTTTCATGCAATTCAACATATCAAATAAACCTAATTATTTTTAACATCTCTTGTTACAAGGTGAAAGAAAAATTTTTTGAGATTTTTCCAGGGGCCCTCTGGGAAATCTTAAGGTCAATTTGAGATCAAGATTTTATTTAGAATTTTAAGTAGACAATTGTCTGTTACATACCAGGATTCTGTGGCAGATTAGCAAATTTTATGAATATACCATCTTACATTTTTTATAGGTATATGCTATTTCATAGTACAGTTCTCAACGTGGTAAAAAGAACATGTTTATTAACCTGCATATATATATATAGCCTTTCTATACTGTATAAAAATAAAAAGCCAAAAGTATACAAACTTAAACTTATCTTTAGTAATTAATGTTTCAATAGTTTATTGTATTTAGAAATGACCTAGCAGTGACTATCTATTGCTTAATTTAATTTAGCATAGGTCTAAGGTTGCAAGTTACTGAAAAGATTTTGGAAACTATTTTTAGTTTTTATATTATAAAACATAGTTGTTATTGAAAGATCCATTTATAAAACTTTTATCCTACTTACATTAACTTAATACACATGTTCTTAACAATTATACTTGGATTATTCATAAAAATTTCATAAGACATTAAAGCATCATCTCAAGTTATTTCCCTGTTTACTGTTTTTATAACACATGCATGTTAGGCAGGTATCCAAAAAAATCACAAAAGCAAAAAACCTAGAAAAAAGTTAAATACAAAATATATGGTAGTATTACTATACTTAATACTTGATAACTAAGAAGACATAGCTGGTTTATGAAATGAACAATATTAAACTAGTTTTTTTTGGCAAAGATTTACTTAAATTACATGAACTTGAAAAACATTTGGATGAGTTTCTATGTTTCTCATAGTTTTAGAAATACTTAATTTCTCTAAGATAATTTGAATAGAACTCTCTTAAAGTATTTTTATAAATTAATTCGGTAATACTATCTGGAGGTAGAAAAATGTCACATGTGCATAGCATATATACATGCATACATAAACATACAGATAGAGACCTTATATTATAGCTTTTATTCTACAATTTTAGTCATAAGTTATATAAATGAGGTAATACAAAACTCACTTGTGTACGTGTGTGTGTGTGTGTGTGTGTGTGTGTATATATATATATATATATAATCTTTGCATCACTTCCTATTTTTATCTGAATTGCCTTTTTGTTAAGGTTACCTGCTCAATATGAAAGCTAAAGCTTTTTACCAATATTTGGGGAGGAGATTTTTAGGACTTTCTTTTGCCCTTATGTGTACTTGCTTTGGGGTGTCCCTGAGTCCCTTGAGCCTCTCAGTGGGGACTCAAGTTCAAATGACTGTGGGGAGTTGAGGGTCTGGAGTGGGAAAAGTTTGGCAATGGTGGGCAGAGAGAGGGAGGAGGGGGTCGAGTGGATCGAGGGGAGGTGAGAAGGATTCGGGGGAGCTGAAGGGAAGATTGAAGGTAGAAAAAGGAGGAAGAAAGAACAGAAGCAACAGTCAGGGACAGGCCTTCAAGGAGCCAGTTTGGGGAAGTCATTGAAGTTCAGGCTTATCCCTACCTAGTAAAATCATGCCAACTAGAGAGGAAGCAGACAGAATTCATGCCACAGGTGTGGGACATCTGGTCAGCAGAGGTTCCAGAAGAGGGATCTCAGGTAACCGAGAAGCTCCCACATTCTTAACTAATGATACCTCCCAAACAAAGAAGCCCAGGACTCTACCCCAGCCTCTGCCTGGGACTCTCACCCAGCTTCTAGAGTAGAAGCCTCATAAAAGAACCAGGAATGTCTGGCTTGAGGGCCACGAAGTAAGTCTCTGCTCCCTGGCCCTCGAGCCAGTAAGACTTCCATCCGGGAAGATTCTTGCTCCAACAGGTACCTTTCAATCAAAGACTGGGACTCTCACCCAGCCTCAGAAGAAATCTTGAGAATCACGCTGTGTCCTTGCCACATTGCAGGGGACTATCGTCTGGAGCACTGGGTTGGATCAGGAGTGAGGACAAAGGCTTCAAAAGCGCACACTTGGAGTCCTGAGTGAGAGGTTGGGGGTCCAATGATAAATCAGATTCTGTTCAAGTGGAGGCACCACAACTGTTAAAGAAAAAATTATTCGTGCGGTTGTTAAGATGGTAAAGAAGACTGTATTCGGGCCTACCGCAATAGGGGCATCCCCACTTGTCCTTGCTGTATTTGGGGTTGAGCCCAATTGCAATAGGGGAGAGACATCGGGTTCAACTCCAAATACAACAAGGACAAGTAGGGATTTTTAGCCCAGGGGGAGGGTGCTGGGGCAGGGGGTGTTGGTCAGTGGATGGAAAGTTACTAAGAGGAGACATTCAAGGTAGGGAGCTTTTTGCCGAAGGCAGGCCGGCAGGCCAGGGCGATTAGCCATGAAGGGTAGGGGATTCTCCCTAAACTGACTTGGCAGCATTCTTGTTAAAACTGGGCCAGGCAGGCCTCAGACAAGGCCCAAGGTCAAGGGCTAAGGAAAGGGAGTTTCAGAGGAGCCTGTCTAAAGTGTGGACAAGGAGAGAATCTTTGTCAGCACCCAGGGGATATTTGTTATGCCAAAGAGTCCCAATTACCTGGTGGGTAATGGGGCCCTCACAGATTCCTGGGGACCAGGAAGGACAGGTAAATACGTTCACCATGGTTACCGGAGGGAACATGGGTCAAGGCCAGAGTTTGCAGCTTGTGTAGCCAGCCCTCAGCTCCCTGGGCTGCCTAGACCCACAGGCATCCTGTCTTGCACACAGTAAATGCTCATTTAGTAGTAGGTGAATTAGTTGTTTGTCCTAGGGTGAGGCTCTTAGTTCATTTTTTCTTAGTTTTCTGTGTATAAATGCTCTCTTTTAAACAAAAGTGTCTTTAGAAGCAAGAGTTAAATCTGTCCCCTGCTTTGGAAGTGCGTGCAGGTGCGTAGAGGAAGAGGCACAGCAGCGAGGGGAGCTCCTGGCAGGTGGCCTGTGTTCCACTGCGGCAGCTCCAGTGTGACCTCGGGCAGGGCAAGTCACCTCCGTGCCTCAACCCCATTTCCTCTCTGTGTATGGGAGCTATAGTCCTGCTCTCCCTGCCCCTCCAGGTGGGGATCACGTGGCTAGGATCTCTAGGCTGCTAGGGACAAAGTGCTTTACCTGAGGAAGGGGCTGAGAGATGGGGGATTCAGACTCACCCACCTGAATTCATGGTAGATGTTTATCTGTTCATTGTCTTTCCCCTACTAGAAGGTCAGCTCCCTGAAGCTGGAGACCACGTGGATTGTTCACCACTTTATGGCAAAGCTGAGCGTGGTGTGGGGCACAGAATAGGCAGTGCGTACCTGTGAAAGGAAGGAAAGGAGGGAGGAGGGAAGGAAGGTGGGCAGCAAGGAGGAAGGGACAGTGCAAGGGAGGGAGGCAAGGTGGGAGGGGTACAGGAAGGAGGGAGAGAGGGAGGAAGGGATGAAGGGAGAGAGGGAAGGAAGGGGGAGGGAGAAAGGGAGAAAAGGAAGAAGGAAAGAAAAAGGGAGAGAGAGAGGGAGGCAGGAAGGAGGGATCTGCTTCCCCTAGCTACTAGTGCCACCTCCTTTCCTGCCACTGCCCCGCCTTGGCCAGGTCTGACCCAGCCCTCTTCCTTCCCCAGGCTCCCAGCCGTTTCCATGGTGATGGGCCCAGCCAGCCCCCCACACACCCCTGCCCCCCAGCCAGGCTTAGCTAAAGCTTCTTCCTGGCACCCTCCCCTCCTCCTGCGGGTGCCTGACTGTGTCACCTGATACAATCTGGGAGGAGGGTGAGGCCCTGGCAGCCCTGGGCCCCTGGGGCTGTGAGCAGAGGGCTGGGACCCTGCTGGCCTGCCCAGCCTACTGTGCAAGCTGCCAGGCTCACAGCCCTTCCCTGTGCCCCAGCCCAGAGGGTGCTTCCCCCTCACTTTCCCCAGCACCCTGTGCTTAGCCCGTACCTCCCCTTGGAGGCTCCCCAGGGCCCCAGACAAGCACCAGCTGGCCTCCCAGCTGAGAAGTGGGAGGCAAGTTCTGCAGGCGCCTGGCCCTCCCCTCTGGGGCCACAGCACCTTGCTGTCACCCTCCAGGTCCCACAGGACAGGGCAGCCAGAGGCCAGGCAGCCACAGGACTCCACTCCTCTGGATCACCATGAGGCGCTTGAAGAAGTGGAGGAGTTTGCTGGAGTTTGGCAAACTGCCAGTGGGTTCCAAATGGCTGGCTCTGCCCCCCTAAAACATAGTGGCAGAAACGCATGTAGCCTTGGCAACTAAAGATTTGGATAAACTTGGTGACCGTATAAAGGGCTGTTAAAGTGTAGCTTAGATTCAATTTGTGGCTCCCTCTCTGTTCTTGATGCTAAACAGCAATGAATTGTTATTTCAAATTGGCATTTAATACGTTTCAATGAAATCTGATCCGTGGATCCAAGTGATAGAGCCGTGCGATTACCGTCAAGTCCATTGGCACTAATAATACAAACAGCGGACTCCAGCATAGTGAGGTCTTGGCCTGCTGACAGACAGGAAGCTAGAGGGGCCACAGAGGAAGAGACTGGTGTGCCCCTCCTTCCCTGAGGAACCGCAGCTGGAAGTGCCACCACCTTCCTGTTGCCTTAGCTCGTAGAGTTTTCTCTCAGTTTTCCTCAAAATTTAATTAAACATTTGTTGAGCATCAAGAAGTGCAAGGTGGGATGCAGGTGGAGCCTGTGTTAAATGCAGGGTGGACTGTTGACTCCAGTGGGACTTGGGGGCAGAGACAGAGAGACACACAGAGAGACAGAGAGACACACATACACTCAGGCCACTGCCCACACTGCCACGATGCCATAAATATTAGCCTATCCAGTGTGGGGAGATGGTGGGTGATTTCTGTTTCACAGATTTTCTCCAAATGGAAGCATTTCATCAAGACCCTGTCCAGCCCTCTTTTCCCCAAACCTAGGATTCTCTCAGTCAACATCTGTTCCACAAATCTCTGCGCAGGGCCATCCCAGTACGAGGCACAACACAGGGATAAAGACGCCCAGGGTCCTTGTCCTCGAGCCGCCTGCACTCTAGAGGGAGGGACAGTAAAATCGATGCAAGCATGAGTGCTTTGCTCAAGGGTCTCGAATAGATAACGGGGGGCTAATTTATCTGTGTGGTCACTAAAGGCTGCTCTGAGGAGGTGACGTTTCTGCAAGACCTGAGGTGGGAGCAGGAGGGGATTTCAGGCTGAGGAACCCACACAAGCCAAGTCCCACAGCAGGAAGGAAAAGGAACCGGGGTGTCTGCCTGGGACTGCAGTGGGGGGCGAGGCGGGAGTTTGGTGCTTCTCATGGGCTGCGGTGCACAGTCCTAAGTACGCTGTCGGTGCCCTGTGACAGGACCAGATGCCTGTTTTAAGGGGACTGCTTGGGCAGCACGTGGCACTGGGCCAAAGGAGCAGGACGGGCACGGAGCAGGGAGCCCACCAGGAGGTGCCTGCAGAAGTCAAGGTGAGAGGGGATGGTGGCTCGGCTAGGGCAGTGGTGGCGGAGGTGGCAGGAAGAGGGCAGATCTATTTTGGAGACAGACTTGCTGATGGATGGTTTGGCTGGGGGCGGGGGTGGGGGCAGGAAGGAGGGGGAGGCAGCAAGGGTGATGCCGAGTTTCCGGCTTGAGTAACCCTCCTTCCCCCGTGCTCTGTGCCTTCTCTAGGGACACTCACCCCAGCACTTTACCAAAGTCCAGCCTCCTCCTGGCTAACGATTCCCTCTCGGGTTCAGGAAGCGCCATCACTCTGCCTGTTCAGCAGGTGGATAAACTGAGGCACACATCCGCAAAGCAAACTGCCCCTTAGGGAGCCAACTCTATGAACTAGACAAAGAGCCAGAGCTCGAACCCCGGGGCAGCTTTTGGGCACCAGAGTCCTAAAGCCCAAGTGGGCTGTCCAGTGTTGTGGCGTCTCTGGGCCCCGGTTTCCTCATCAGCAAGATGGGAAAATAAGGTCTTGTTGCAAGGATGAAATGAAAGGAGTAGGCCCCCAACAGCTATTGGTGTCACTCCTTCTGGATCACAAAGCTCATCTATGCGTCCACCTCTTTCTGCACATGTGTGCAGGCGCTGTTTATCCGTGTGCTCCAGGGCACAGAGGCTGTCTGCGTGGCCACAGCGCAGCCCTGCTGAAGTTTCAAGTTGAGACAGTAGCCTGCGTGCTCCTAGTGCTTCTGTTTAGCCTTCCGAGCCTGCTTGGTGGTGGAGCAGGAGTTTTCATCCTCACGGGAACATGAGTGAGTTGTTGGGTTTGGAGCCAGCTGTGAGAGTCAGGGCCCTGTGAAGCCAGCCTGCTTCCAAGCCAGGCAGGAGCCAGGGGTGGAGGCTGCGGTGGGGGAGGGTCAGAGGGAGGGAGGCGAGGAGGAAGAGGAGGAGGAGGAGGAGGAGGAGGAGGAGGAGGAGGAGGGTGAGTAAGAAGGAGGGGGCCAAAGCAGGCCTAGGAAGGAAACAGGCACAATCAGAGGTCTGGACTCTGGCCACCCAGGGCCCCTTCTGAGGGTGGCTTTGGGAGCCTCCCTTGCCCGCCACCCCCACCCCACCCCTCTGAGACTGCTTTATGTTCCTGTTCCCAGGAGGCAGCTGGCACTGGAGAGAGGCTGGAGGGGCAGGGGGGCGGGTCCCCACTTTGTGCCCAGAGTCATTCCGAAGGGCGTGTGCCAGCGGGGCACATACACAGTGATTAAGGGGGAGGGAGGAGTGACATTCACTGTCCACTGCAGGACCCAGCCGGTGGGCTGGACAGCAGCCAGCTCTCCCCAGGCTCTTGGCTGCAATATCATTGGCCCTGGCACCACCCACTGGCCTACCCAGACACTCCTTCCAGTCCAGGGGCTGGAGCCCTGCTAGGAGGGGCCGTAGGGGGCAGGCTGGGCTGGGCACCTCCACTCTGCCCACCCCCCTCTGCAGCCTCCCTCCCACATCCCCACATCCCGCTTCAGCTGTGTTTGAAGAGGCCTCCAATCCCCCCTCCCCTCCAAAGCAGGCCCTGCCCTGCACTCTCTCAGCCAGAAGCTGGCTGTACCCCGTAGAGCCCCTACCCGGACAGACAGATGGACGTTTTACCCACCAGAAGAGCCCTCTGAGCCAGCCAGCTGCCAGCTTCCCCAGGGACTACCCCTCCTGCCTCTACTCCCCCACCCCCACATGCCCTCCTCTCTCGCTCAGAGCAGCACAAAATTCCAGGCCTGCCCAGCCCACCTCCTCCTGCCACGTGAGCCTCCTTTCCCAACTGCGCTGCAGACATCACTCTCTGTGCCTTAAGGGGCCACACACATTTCTGGATGCACCTTGCCCCATCGTTTAGTCTGCCTGTGCCTTATCTCCCCAAAAGACGAGAGGCTCTGGGGGTGGCACCTCACTGCACCCACCCACCCCACCTCCACCCACGCTGTTGAGGCAAACCTTTTATGGGCACACAGCAAACACCTCTGGATTGATACTGATTCCCTCTAGGTCTTGTGTTGGCACCTTTACCTGCCCAGGAGTGGAGTGTGGAGTTATGCTTGGTCAGATATTTAATTAGTGACTTTGTGGACAAAGGGATTTGACTTTTCATTCTCTGGCTTGGGTGTTCCGGGAGTACGTAGTTTTTGATAAAAAGCCATGGAGTCATCCAATCTTGGACACTGTCCACCTGCTCTGATGAAACAGCCTCCTTCGGCGCCTGATTCCCTGGTCTAGCTCCCCCTCCCGACCATACCTGGTTACCTCCCTCTCCCCCCACGCTGCCTGCCACAGCACGGAGGATCTGACACTCATTCCAGTCCCTTGTGGAAACTCCTGCTCCCATACCTGCTGAGGGTATTTGCAGTTTTACAGAGAGACCCTTCCTGCCTTCCTGAAGCAATTTTGCCTGCCTGCCTGCCAGGGGTGGACTCCCTGCAGGGCATGACCCAAGAAGGAATGATCACTAACACTGATTTTTTGGGGAGGTATCAAGGGGCCTGTTGGAGGAGATATTTTCATCTGAATGATCTTTCTGGGGCTCTCCAAATCACAGCCCCATCCCTGGGTCTTCATGGACAGCGTACTTTGGGGTTTGCCTCTGGATCTGGGATGCTGGAGGCTGGTGGCCTGCCCCTGGTAGAGGGGCACAGGCATGGAAGGCCTGTGTTTTGTGCTCGTTCTCCATGGCACAGGGGCAGCTAGTCCACAGGAGAGGCTCACTTTGCTGCCTCCCCCCCATTTCTGAGAACAGCCAGCAGGGGAACCAAGGAGTTAATGGTAATTTCTCCCAGGTGACCAGATGGTTCCAGGGGAAGAGAGAGGCCTGGCAGCAGCCAACCGACCAGAGCCTCCCAGGTGGCAGTTTTCAAAAAGGGTGTGGTGTGTGGTTTGAAGGAAGGGCCTGGGAGAGGGTGCTTGGCCACACCTCTCTGCGATTGGTGGCTGGCCCACCCCAAATGTGGACTGCTGCAATCTCTGGTTGGCACTTCTGAGTCAGCCTGTGTGATCGGGGTGTTTGTTGAGGGGAAGGAGTGTCAGTGGGTATCCCCACCTCAGGCCTCATGAGCCCACCTGGGCCAGGCCCTGCTGGACAACCCAGGGAGGCTGGAGCCACAGGTCTGGGCTTCCTTCCTGTACTCCCTCCTTTTCCGTCACTGCAAGGATTGCTGTGCAGTGTGTGATTTAGTTAAGTCACACTCATGACCCTTTAGGGAGAAAACATACAAGTCTAGCAATTTTATTGGGCCCAGATTTCAGGCAAATGGAAATAAAATTGCCTCTAAAAAGACAGACATGCAGAATTGACTAAAACAATAATAATAAAAAGCCTTCCTTGCTTTGAGATAGGTGGTGAAATACTGGAGTATTTTGTGAAATACTGGAGAGAGAGAGAGAGAGAGAGAGCGAGCGGAAAAAATAAAGTGAGAAATCCGGGAGGAAAGAGGGGAAAAGGAAAACTCCATCGCCCTTGCTTTCATTTCTGCTTTAGCCTTTCCGAAGAGCTTAGTCTGCGTGTTATACAGTGAAGCATAAAGCGCGACTAGTGAAATTGGTCCTTGTCCCGCGCTCAGCAGTACAGGTGGACCAAAGGGGCTGTCTGCCAAATACTTCTGGTTGGAGGGAGGGGTGGGAGTGCTCGTTCAAAACCACTCCTGGAATGGCTTAACTCGCCCAGCACGAATCAATGACAACCTCCCGCCGGCTGCGGCAGGCTCCCCGGAGCAGCGCTGCCGCGTGGATTCCCAGCCCGGGACCCTGGCGGCGCTCAGGACACGGCCCGGGCACGAGCGCGGCGTCCCCCGGGCGGCCAGGTGGGTCTGCGGCGACCTCGGCCGGGAGCGGGGCAGTGATCGCGGCCCCGGGGAGCCGGCCTGCCGGCCTCGGGGAGCGGGTGGGGAGGAAGCCCTTCCGGGCAGCTGGGAGAGCTCCACGGACGCCTGGCGGCCGCCCCCTCCCCAACACCACGAGCATTCTCGCTCTGCGCGCGCGGACCCGGTGGCCGGGGTGGCACCGCGGGGCAGCTCCGGCCAGCGCTCGCGGGCGCGGGTGGCGGCGTCCGCCAGGCATTTCCACCCCCGCCTCGCTGGAGCTTCTGCGGGCCGCGGGCCGCGCACCTCCCGCGAAATGCGAGGGAGAATCTGGAACTGTGCGGAAAGCAACTCTGGCCGCTGCCCCGTCGCCGGTGAGGGGGCCGCGAAAAGAATATAAGGGAACCCCAAAAGGTAGCTGCGGATATAGGTTGGTAGTTTAAATTGCCTCTCCCCAAAAAGCTTGGTCCTTCCGAGTGTCAGATGCAAAACTTGGAGAGGGGGCAAACGAAACCCATGGCAGCTTGGCACAAGTCAAGGTACCCAGACATGGGCAGAAACTAACGGGGGGCATGGGCAGAAGTCTGGCTAGGCGCACCGGAGGGAGTCCCGTCGGGTCCCCGAGTTCGAATCGTGGGTTCAGCTGGGTGGGTGGGAACCCTTCGCTGGGCGCCAACCTGAGGGTGGGTGGACGGGGAGCGCTCCCACCCGGGCAGGCGAGTCAAGCTGTGTGCTTGCGGCCTGGCGGGGGTGGGACAGGAGAACCGGCCCGTGCTCCCCCACCCCCGCGGGTGCCCAGGCCAGCGTCACCCTGCGGAGCGCCTGGGTATCTGTAGGCGGGCGCAGCGGCTGAGGGGCTGGCCTGGGAAAGACGCTGGAAAGAAATGCTGTCCCCCACCCCCGTTCCTCATGCTGCATGGTGAGGGCTCCCGGCGTTGGATTCTGTTTGTTCCTGGCTTCTGGTGTCCTGGCTGTGGCTGCCGACGGCGGGTGGGCAAGGGGCAGCTGCCCTCTTTCTTTTCACAGCTGGTAACCTGCTCTGGGCCGCAGGAAGCCCCATTCCTGCGGTTCAGTGGCCAACTGGTGGCAGACCACTTCCAATCCCCCTAAATGCGGAATTTTGAAAATGTAAAGGAAGTGATGGAAACAATAAGGCAGTTTTCTCCAGATTAGATAGAAGAGTTTTTGGAAAGGGGAGGGGGACCTGGAGTGGAGGTGGTAAAAGCTCTGCCAAGTTCAAGTTTCAGCTCCACTCCTCCCTCTCCCTGCCTTCACCGGGTTAAGTCCCCTCCGCCTTAGGCTCAGGAACCCCCCTCTGGATGAATCTCCAGGAAAGGAAAGTAGCCTGGTGCCACCCCTTCCACTTAAGGCATTACCTGGGCTGAACAGAAAAAGAAACCCACTCTCCCCAGAAAGACTCATATTAGGTCAGCCTGTGCTCCAGCTCTCTCTGGACACACTGCTTGGTGCTGGCAATTAAACTCTCCCAAACTACCACTCCAAGGACCACCACCTTCCTCCTTGTCCCTATTTTACAGGTGAGGGACTGAGGCCCAGAGGTGAGGTGAGTTCCCCAAGATCACCAGGTGGGCAATGTCAGAGTCCAGGGTTCCTTACACAGAACCACAACAGTCCTGTGGCCCTCAGCTTGGGTTCCAGAACTTTGTGAAATTGGAAGATTCGGGTCCCACTGAGCACCTTCCGAGCCCTGGGAGATACAGCTTGAACCACCCAGGGGCATCCAGCGCAGATGGATGAGACTTGCACAGCAATAAATGAAACCAAGGGAGTGAGAGGGAGGTCCGCTTAACAGCCAGCTGAGAGAGCCACGTTGGGATCTTAGAAAAGGTACTTTGACAGCCGGAGAGTTCAAGAAAGGCTTCAAAAAAGAGGTGGCATTGGGGCAGGAACTTGAAGGAGGAAGACCTAAAGGGCAAAGGCCTGGAAGCTGCAGGACATGAGGCTTGTCCTGCTGTGTCAGTGCTGGGAGGTAACCCAGAGAGGGGAGGAGTGGGGAGGAAAGGGGTGGGACATTTAAAGACCATCTACTATGTGCCAGACGCAGCTTGGTATATACATTATCTCCTCTAGCCCACTTAACCCCGTCAGATATGAATGATTAGCCCCACTTTGCAGATAAGGAAACTGAGGCTCAAAGGGTTAAGTACACTGTCCAGATACTGACAGATGCTTCAAAGCTACCCATTATACCCCACATGGGTTTAGAATCTTACACTTTAGTTGGGGAGACAGGAATCCCCCGGGTATAATTATAGCACAACAGAAAATCGTATGTGAGTGTTGCACATAGTATTCACTTTTTTGAACCTCTGTTTCTTTCCATTCAATCAATCAATCAATCATTTATTCAATGACTATTGTACTGTTTACTGTGTGCTGGGCATACATCAGTGAGGGAGATGAGACCTGGTCCCTGGCCTCTGTCAATGGGAATAGTAATAATAGCAATAGTAATAGTACAACCCTCAATGGGTATTGGTTGGATGAGATGAGACAGGGCCTGGGAACGTGCCACAGAAGCAATGCTATTGAGAAGCAGCAGCAGAAGGCCTGGGTGAGGAGGGGTGGGAGAAGAAAGGAGAAGAAGGAGCAAAAAGTTGGAATGACCTGCCGTCCCCATGCTACAGTCACCGGGACTTGTCCCTGGCTCAAGAGGACATTGTGGCATGCACACAGCATAATCAGCCTCTGTCCCAAGTGCCCAGGAAGGTGTTTGAGCCCCTGTTGTTCAGATTATTGGTTTAGGGTTTACAATTGTGGGTCCCAAAATGAGC
>JAQIFY010003778.1:0-12286 GCA_028533085.1 Varecia variegata
ATGTTCAGGTATTATTTTTTTATTTTTTTTATTTTTTTAATTACATATATTCGTCATGTATAACATGTTGTTTTAAAATAATGTATAGTTTGTGAAATGTCTAAATCAAGCTAATTAATACATGTATTACTTCACAGATTTATTTTTTGTGGTGAGAACACTTAAAAGAGTTCTCTTTTAGAGTCTTTTTAGCAATTTTCAAAAATACATTTTTATCAACTATAGTCATCTTGTTATACAATAGATCTCTTGAAGATATTATCACTCTCTCACTGAAATTTTGTACCCTTTGACCAATATCTTCCCAAACTCCACCCCACCACTTGGTAACCACCATTCTATTCTATACTTTTATGAGATCAACTTTGTTAGATTCCACATATGAATGAGATCATGCAGTATTTGTATTTCTGTGCCTGGCTTATTTCACTTAACATAATGTCCTCCAGGTTCATCCACATTGTCACAAATAACAGTATTTCCTTCTTTTTTAAGGCTGAATAGTATTTCGTTGTATATATAAACTATATTTTCTTTATCCAGTTATTGTTGATGGACATATAGATTGATTCCATATCTTGGCTATTGTGAATAATGCTACAGTGAAAATGGGAGTGCAAATACCTCTCTGACATTCAGATTTTATTTCTTTTGGATATATATACCCAGTAGTGGGATTGCTGGATCATATGGTAGTTTGATTTTTAATTTTTTGAGGAAGCTCCATACATTCTCTATAATGGCTATACTAATTTACATTCTCACCAACAGTGTGCAAGAGTTCCCTTTTCTCCACATCCTGTCCAACATTTGCCATCTTTTGCCTTTTTGATAATTGCCATCCTGATAGATGTGAGGCAATATGTTATTGTGGTTTTAATTTGCATTTCTCCTGTGATTATTTTGAGCATTTTTTCATATGCCTATTGGTAAGTTATATGTCTTCTTTTCAGAAATGTCTATTCAGATCTTTTCCTCATTTTTTAATCAGGTTATTTCTTTTCTTACAGTTTTGTTGTTTGAGTTTCTTACATATTTTAAATATTAATCCCTTATCAGATATATGGTTTGCAAATATTTTCTTCCATTTATTAGGTGTCTCTTCACTATGTTGTTTCCTTGGCTGTGCAGAAGCTCTTTAATTTGATATAAGCCCATTTGTATATTTTTGATTTTGTTGTCTGTGCTTTTGGGTTCATATCTAAAAGTCATTACCCAGACCAATATCGTGGAGTTTTTCCCATATATTTTCATGTAGAAGTTTTATAGTCTCGAGATGTACATTTAAGTTTTTAATCCATTTTGAGTTTATTTTTGTATATGGAGTGAGATAAGGGTGGAATTTCATTCTTCTACATGTGAATATTCAGTTGTTCCAACATGATTTATTGAAGAGACTGTCCTTTGTCTATTGTGTGTTCTTGGCCACTTTGTTGAAAATTAGTTGACCATAAATGCATGGATTTATTTCCGGGCTCTTTATTCTGTTCCATTGGTCTATATATCTGGTTTTATGTCAGTACTATTCTGTTCTTACTATTATAGCTTTATAGTATATTTTTAAGTCATATAGTATGTTTGTGCTTTTTGCTCAAGATCATTTTGGATATTCAGGGACTTTTGTGGTCCCATATGAATTATAGGATTCTTTTTTTCTATTTATGTGAAAAATGTCATTAAAATTTTAGTGATGATTTCATTGAATCTATAGAACTGTTTGGGTAGTGTGGACATTTTGACAATATTAATTCTTCTGACTCATGAACATAGGATATGTTTCCATTTATGTATGTCCCCATCAATTGCTTTCATCAATGTTTTATAGTTTTCAGTGTACAGGTCTTTCATCTCCTTGCTTAAATTTATTCCTAAGTATTTTATTTTTATAGATATTGTAATGGGATTCTTTGTTTTTATTTCTTTTTCAGTTAGTTTGCTACTAATGTATAGAAATGTTACTGATTTTTGTATATTGATTTTATATTTTGCAACTTTACTGAATCTGTTTATTAGTTCTAATGGCTTTTGGCAAAGTCTTTAAGGTTTTCTATGTATAAGATCACATTGTCTTCTAATAGGGACAATTTATCTTCTTCTTTTCCAATTTGGATGCCTCTTATTTCCCTTTCTTGCTTAATTGCTCTGGCTAGAACTTTTAGTACTATATTGAATAAAAATGGTGAGAGTGCACTTTCTTATCTCGTTCCTGATCTTAGAGGGAAAGCTCTTAACTTTTCATCATTGACTATAATGTTAGCTGTGCGTTTGTCATATATGACCTTTATTATGTTAAAGTACATTTTTATACCTAACTTATTGAAAGTTTTCTAACCATTTATCCTTCCCATTTCCTTCACAAACTCCTATAATTCAAACATTTGCTCTTTTGATGCTGTCCTACAAATCCCTGAAGTTTTCTTCATTACTTTTTATTCTTTTTTTTTCTTTTCTGACCGTATATTTTTAAATACTCTGTCTTCAAATTCACAGATTCTTTCTTCAGCTTAATCAATTCTGGTGTTCATTGTACTTTGCATCCCACAATTTGTGTTTTCTTTTTAAAATATTTTTAATCTCTCTGTTAAATTTCTCATGCTGGTCATTTATCGTCTTCCTGATTTCTTTGTATTTTCTTCAAGTTCAGTAAGGTTCCTTAAAAATAATATTTTGAATTCTTTGTCAGGAAATTTATATATCTGCATTTCTTTAGGGTCAGCTATTGGGAGATTATTGTATTCTTTTGGTGGTGTTATGACTCCTTGGTTTTTCATGTTTCTTATTGCCTTACATTGATGTCTGAGAATTTGAAAAATGAAGGACCTTTTGCAGCTTGCATGCAGATGGCTTTGTCTGGGAGAGTCCTTTACCAGTGAGCCTGTCCAGAGATTCTGGGTAGGTTGTTTGGCATGGTCCAAGGGTGGACTTGCTGCTGAAATCCTTGGGCAGGCTGGCCCAGTGCCTGGGTCAGCAGGTGGGCAGGGAAAGGGCTGGTTCCTGGGTCCGTGGGGTTGGGGCTGAAGCCTGGATCCACTGGGGTAGACCTGTTGATAGAGTCTTCAAGGATGGGCCTGGAACCTGTATTCACAGAGGCCAGCCCAAAGCTTAGGGCCACAGGAGTTGACCTCACACTGGGGTGGGCCTAGAGCCTGAATCTTTAGGGGACCTGGTACCTGGGTCCACTGGGATAGGTTTAGAGCCTGAGTTGGTGGGGGCTGGTCTGGCAATGGGGTGGGCCTAGTGCCTGGGACCACTAAAATGAGACTGGAGCCTGAATCCATGGGGGCTGGCTTAGGACCTGGGCCTAAAGAGGTAGTCTTGGAGACTCAGTCAACAAGGTCTAATTTGGCACTAAGGTCTGCTGGGGTGGGCCTAGACCCTGGGTCTGGTGGAGCAGGTCTGGACTCTGGGTTCTATGGAGCCTGGGGCCACAGGAGATGGCCTGGATCCAAGGGCTTGGTTAGAGCTGGGGTCAGTGTGAAGCCTGGGTCTATTGAAACTAGTTTGGAGCCTAGATCATGGATGCTAGGCTGGTATCTAAAGCCACTGGAGCTTGCCTGGAGCCTGTGTTCACTCATGTTGGCCTGGAGGCTTGGTGTGCAGGTGTTGGCTAAGAGGCTAGGTTCACAAGGACTGGCACCTGGGTACACAGGGGAAGTCTTGGAGCCTGAGTCTGTGGGGGCTGGTCCAGCACTGGGGTCTACTGGGACAGGCCTGGACCCTGAGTCTGCTGGAGTGTGGAGCCACAGAAACCAGCACGGAGGATGGGGTTGCAGGGACTACTCTGGCAATAGGCAGGCCTGGACCCTGTGTCTATGGTACCCGCCTGATATTTGAGCCAGGGTGCCACCTGGCACACCAGCAGGAGTAAAGCCTGGGACTGCAGGGGCTGGCTTGGCTTTGGGTGGGCCTGGATCCTATCCACAGGAGCCAGCCTGGAGGCTGGGTCTGCAGTTGCCAGCCTGATGACTAGTGCTGTGAGGATCAGCCTAGTGCTGGGGCAGACCTGAAGCCTGAGTTCATGGGGACTAATGTAGTCCTGGGGACCATCTGGAGCCCAGGGCCATAGGTGCTAGCCTGGCCCTGGGGCAGGCCTGGAGCCTGATTCTGTGAGGGTTGGCCTGGTGCTGGGATGGGGCTGAAGTCCAGAGCTGCTGGGACCAGACTGAATCTTGGAGCTGCTGGGGTCAGCTTGGCAGTGGGATGGCCTAGAGACCAAGCCTGCTGTTCATGCCTGGAGCCTGGGACTGCTGGATCTAGCCTGGTAGCAAGGCAGACTTGAAGACTCAGTCTATGGGCATCAGCCTGGAGTTTAAGGCTGCAGAGACTCAGAGCCTGTATCCACTGAGGGGCCTGGAGGCTGGGCCCAAGGGTGCCGGCCCAAGGACTAGGACTGCAAGGTGCTGGGGCAGGCCTGAAGCCTGAGGCCACTGGAGCTGGCCCGCTGCTAAGGGTTGCCGAAAACCAAGTCCACCACACAGGCCTGGAGCCTTGGGCTGCAGGAGCCTTCCTGGGGCTAGGGCAGGCCTGAAGGTTCAGTGTCAGGGTAGCAGCTTAGAGTCTGGGGCTGTGGATGCCTGCCTGGCACTGGGTTTTACTGGGACTGGCCCAGTGTTGGGGGCCAAGGCATCGTCCAATGCTCCTTTCCACCACAGAGGGTGTCTCTCTCTGTGCTGTGCTGCCTATGGTTGGGGGAGGTGGGTATGGGTGATTTAAAACTGTCCTTTCTACCCTCTTCAATGCATCTTTTGTTATTGTTGTGCTTCACCCAGTGCTATAATCTCTTGTCTGGTTTCCTTAGCTTTTGTGAAGGTATTTTCAAATGTGGATAGTTGTTCAAATTAATGCTTCTGTGGGAGGAAGAGTGCTGGAGAGTCCTAGTCCATCATTTTGCTGACATTGTATTGTATAAATTTTTTAAAGAGAAAATACATTGTAGTGAATTCTGTAACTGGGAATGAGTTTTTGATGGGTGGCATGAGTCAGCCCAGCAAAACCCAGGGCAGACACTGGCTGTCTTTTATATTGGGTTCCAGCTAATGAGAATAACAGGTCCAGGCCCCCTGAAAATAAAGTCTTTCACATACTCCAAAACATTCCTAATTTAAAATTACAATATTATAACCCAAGATGTCACTTGGAACTCAAGTGATTCTCTTTTAAGCTCTCCCCATAGATTTAAAATACAAGTACAACAATATGTTTTGGAGCTATATCTGCATTTTATTTCTTTTTATTTCATTTCCCCCAAGAGCACTATATTATCTTCAGCTTTTCTTTGCCCCTACATTGTAGGTTGCTCTTAGGGTAAGTACACTCTCTCCTCTGAGATAAACTGAATTTAACAATTGCTTTCCATTTTAATCATTAGCATGCCATTCAATCCTGCTACTGCCAATTCAGAATTGACAATGAGCACTAGGATATTTTCTGGATTAAAGAAATCCAAAAAACACCCAGAAAATGGGGCAATGGAAGAAATATCTTGTATAAATTCCCCCTTAAATCTCTGCTGCAGATTGTATTAGGGAGGGAGGAAAGAAATGAGCTTTCAAGTGCCTAATTGCCCTTTTAGGGCATAAAAGGCTTTCCTGACATTAGTTCCATATGCTGAAGATGGCATCTTCTTTTTCTCTTCTATAACTAAAATCAGTAGTTAACACAGGCATTGAATTCCACATCTATTTCTAGAAACCACCTTTCCATGGCTATTTTTTAAACACAAAAATAACAGTTTGCAGCTTGCACAGCCTTAACCAGTAGGCTCCAGCCTCTATTGTTTGTGCTGTCTTCACTGTATGCAGAAGTTCACTTTGTCCATTTAGAAAAACAAGACTTAAGTCCTCTGAGGCAAGGAAGCACATCCCCATAATATTAATGCCCTCACTATTTCTCCAGATTTAAAATGGCTCTTCTACCCCTGAAAAACCTCATTAACTCACACACTGATAAATCAGAATTTTTAGTAACTCAGATACTTTATATACTTCTCTATTAGAGATGAGAGTAAGTTACATCAAATGAATTAAGAACCAATGAGATAGGTAAAGAATGGTTGCTGAATTTTATGTCCTATAATTTTAAAACTCTTTACCACTGAATAAACCCCACTTTCTAGATTGCCTGCTTCCATATCAACAATTGATGTGCTAAATAGATATAACTCAAGTTTTCTATAAGTTACCATCTGGGTGGGGGAAATGGAGGGATAGGGGCAGAGTAGAGAGTCCAACAGAAATCAAGATATGTAATTATCGTTCCTCTGAGCCCACAGGTGAAGTCCATATAGCCCTACCAGCCCCCAACTTCCTGCTTTTCTTATTTCTAGAATTTTAGAAGCAGATAAGGTTATAGCTTGAAATGGGACTTGAGTATTAGAGTAGTCAAGTCTTGCTCCTTCCTTGGGTAATTTTCCCTGCCTCTCCAAGCCTTAAGTACATTATCTGCCAATTGGAGATAATAATAATTGCTTTGAGGATTGAAAGGAATCATATTTGTAGCCTAACCATGGCAGCTGGTGTTAAGTTCTCTGAGCTCCTCCACTCTCTTCTCCCTTCCCTCACTCAGGTTCTCTTTTCCCTGTGTCCCCATCACGTGTTGCATTGCTGTCACTCTTTCTGGTTGCAGCTGCTCTTCCAAAGGCTTCCCTAGCACTCATATGCTGCAAAATGGTGGCAGCAGGGACTTTTCTGGTATTATTTTGCTACTAAATGGATCCTGAATATAAAGTCAATACAGTATTTAGGTTTAGGGAAAAGTCCAAATGTAGGTTTCCTAGAAGTCTCAGAAAACTTCTTGCATTTCATTGGTACCAGTTGGGTCAGTTTCTATATTTCTAACCAATTGTTGTGGCCAGGGGATTGAAACTATTAATGGTCTGAAGTCTAAATTCATGTTGTTCCATCTTTGGAAAAAATGGTGATGTTCTACCCAACCATAGGGACCAAACAGGGGAAGGAGTGGATCCCCAAATGTTGCAAGAAGTAGGATGAATGGATGCAGAAAAGATATATCCTGTTATGTCTTATGTCTCCTCATACCCACTTTATTTCAGTGGCTATGTAATACTTTTGCTCACAGTATTCTAATAATTCCATAATACATATATTTACATATATGATCCAAAGTATATGCTGCCTATATATTCCCAAGTCTTTCAGCCTTTTGGGAACTCATTGACTTCATAATTAGATTAAAAGAATTAAGTCCCCATCCCATGCCCTGGGGGAAGTCAGGAACTCTCCCAAAAAGTTCCACCAATTCTCATGGGTAGATGGAATTTTCTTATCACCTCTCAGTCTGAATTTCTCTTCCTATAAAATTCTCATTCCTTACCTTCTCGCTTTCTGCTGCTGCTATTGTTTTTCCACACCACTCGGGCTCCCCTCTCTTACTCCTCAAAATAGAATGTGGTTTGTAAACCATATTAAAATTTTAAACGGAATAGGAAAGGATCACAGAAAAGGGTAGAAAAGGGGATAATTTAAAACTGAATTCGAGAACTACTATTCTTGGAAGTTGCTTGGCCACATGCCAAGGTTAATTCCTTGCTGACCACCTTTTTTTCCCTCAGACCTGGATCTCCTACCTCTATAGACAGCTCCCTCTACTCCACCTTTAGAACTCATGAAACTCTGCCTCTCCTACCCATCAAGGAAAAATTTTTAAATTCCCTTCTATTGTATGTAGAGCAACTTAGCCCCACATCCTTACTGAATGGAATATGTCTCTTATTTATTTGATAATATAAATCTGGTGTAGAATAATGGCAAATTTTTCAATATTTGATTTTCTCATGCTGCATTTAATTCTTTAGATCTAATACTCAAACGAAAGCAGGAAATTAAGGCATAATAAAACACATTTTATTGGCTCTTTGCAATTTCAAATTTTAAAATTAAAAGAACAATATGGAACACCTGGTGCTTTCTACACAGTCCCATGATTCCACGGCCCCAGAAGTTGTTAGTGGGTTTCCCCTATTCCTGTTATATATAAATTATGTTTAACTGTAATGACTAATTTTCCATCTCGAGATTTTCCCAGCTTAAAGCATTAGCATACATTCTCTAGCAACTTTGCCCTTATCAATTCCATAGCCATTGTTCTACTCATTCCGTGAACCATAAAATATTATCATTGTATCCATGAAAGTTAGAATATTCTCTAAGAGGACACTTGGTCCAGTGTTCCACTTCCATGCAGGATACTGTTAAGTGTGATATATTAATAGTATTACTATTTACATATATAGTAACTAAGACTCAGACATGCAGTCTGCTTTTAGTAAGTTGCAGGAGAAAGACAAAAACTTTATCTCCTGATTCCTGGCACCATACCCCAACTCAGTAGATGCAGTAGGTCCCAGCAAGGATGCCAATGGATGCAAGCTCCATCGTGGTGTTACCGCTTCCCTCCCAGGTGTTGGCAGTTCTATTTTTTGCAGATATGTTTCTACCCAGTCCTTTTCCTCCACTGTGCCTTCTGAAAGTCACAGTCCATTTTTCTTTTGTTTTCTATACCCTTCGGCTATGCTGAAGCTGGCATCAGAAGCTCTAAAGTAAATTTCAAGCCACTTTCCAGATGTCTTTCCTAAAAGCTACAAGCCAATGAGAAAAGACAGTCAATGCCTGATCCAAACTAAGCTCAACTGGAAATTTACTGAAAAATCCATATGTTATTGATCAATATTGCTTCATATTTAAGGCTCTTTCAAGGACCTAGCCAAATGCATAGGGGTTTTTTGGCTCTTTACACTGATATTAGGTTTGCAGGTCATAATCTATGTGTAATGGTTTCTGTGTTTAGCTGATTGTTATCCATCTTATACTTTTAAGTAAAAAAAAAGAAAAGAAAAACTCGAGATTCTCCACTGTACTAGGCACTAGGTCACATATTAGGAAAGCGTGACTATGTAATTGATGTCCTTCCTATGGAGATGGCACAGTGGCTAAGCCACCTGACTTTCGAGCAGGGCCGCCTAGTTCAAACCCCAGCTCTACCATCCGTGCCACTCAAGGGCCTCAATTTTCTCATATATGCTTACCTCAAAGGGGTGTTGTAAGAATTAAATGAATTCATATACGAAAAGGACATACAGGGAGTTCCTCGGATATAGTAAGTCATCTCTAAATGCTTACCACTATTGATTCTTATTAACTGGGTTGAAATGACCACATAGCCTCAAAATTATCTCTTAAAGTCTGAAAGCATTTGTATTATAAAGCACAAAACTCTGCCTGTTTTCCAGAAAAAAAAATATTTCTCCTCTGCTTTTTTCAACCTTCATTTACTTATTTCACAAATATATATCGCACATACAAATGTCATACCCTAGAAGAGGCTCCAGGGATATGGTATTGAACAAGAAAGACAAGCTCCCAGGCAGCTTTAATTCTAGAGAAGAGAGAAAATAAATATAATCAAACAAACAAAATGATCAGGATAATATCAGACAGTAATAAAGCTGTGCAGAAAATAAAATGGGTGATTTAATGGGTGTGTGTAGAGGGTGGGGTCACGGTGGAGAGAGTGACATTAGAGAAGGGAGATTGAAGCTGAGATATGAAGGAGACTGTCCTGCAAAGACTGGGTGGAGCACATTCCAGCAGAGGGAAGAGCCGGTGTTCAAGGAGCAGAAAGAGAGCCAGTGTGGCTGCAATGGCTTGAACCAAAGCGTGGGAAATGAAGTCAGAGACATAGCCAAGAGCCAGATAATGTACAGCCTTATAGGCCCTGGTCAAGTATAGGTTTTATCCTAAATGATATGGGAAGGCATTAAAAGGTTAGAGGAAAGGTGTGATCTGCTTTGTAATTCTAAACAATCTTTCTACCCGCCCTGGACTGGATTGTAAGGGAGACCGTAGAAGGCAGGGCAGCTAGGAGGCCATTGCACCCAGGTGAGACATGGCAGAAACACTGGGGAGGGACAGATTCTGGATGTACTTTAGAGGCAGAGCTGACAGAGGTTGGATTGGATGCATGTGGGGATGGTGGGGGCTGGATGAGAGAGAGATGGGGATCAAAAACGACTCTCGGTTTTGGCTCGAGAAACTATATGGTTACTGATTTACTGAATTTAGAAGACTTGGAGAAGTAGGAGTTTGGAAGAGAAAATCAAGTGCTCTATTATGACACTTTTACTTTGGTCTCTTGCACTGAATAAGAGATATTTGTATTTTTCTAACTTAGAAATACATTTTAAAAACTCATTTTTTAGCCTTCCGAAATCTTAAGATTGGTGACGCTAATCTTAACTGACTAAAGAGGAAAATTCTTCCTCCCTTTATTATTTGAGTTATGTGTTCCACTTGCACACACATAACAGCTGTAACTTAAAGAATGTCTGCAACCTATTTTCCCCTATATCTTGCTGCTGAAAGTTTTAGGAAGCACGAACTGACACAAGAACCCTACCTGCTTAATTTACATCGTGCCAAACTCACAGTGTGACTTAAAGGCACCTGGAATAAATGAATTTAATTGTGCTGACAATTGGTAGCAGCCAAACATGTAACACACAGGGGCTAACAAAGTCTAGCTTGTGTGCAATGCTTTATACCATTTCTTAAACATTAAACAGTTCTCATTCCAAATGAGTAATTTTTCTTCTATTTCAAGTCAAAGTGTATAATCAGTTCTGCTATAACTCGCTGTAACTCTTGTTTTGATAGTGTGAATTTGTTCCTATGCAATTGGTGTGTTAATAGTAGGGAGTAATGTGAGGACAATGCAAATCTGATATTTGCGTGTGCACCATTTTGTCCATAAGCTGCACTAGATGGAAGCAGAAAGCTGCACCCAAGTGATCCAAGCTGCACAGGAATACACAAAACACACACATACTCTTCAAATATCTGCCAGCTACCTCAGTTCACCGGCCTGTTATGAGCCACACCTACCCACATCTGGTATTAGAATTTTCCGTCTGATTTCAGATAACCCACCTTCTACCACTTCACAATAACTCATAGGCTGCAACCCTTCTGGTGCCCACCGACATGAGCAAACTTTAGGTTGTTTCAAGGTAAAGTACTGTATTTATTGCAGTATTTATACAGTTCCTAAACATGGAATGTGAATAAAAGAGTGCTACCATTTTTATCAGATTTCAAACACTTTTTATGTATCACTGACAAAGTTTTTGAGTGTTTTTCCCCTAATGCATAAAAATCACAGTATAGCAGAATTGAATGTATTTGAAATGCAAATTCACAGTCTTTCTGGGGTAAATTTCTAACACTAAGCAAATATCTAGGATTATCGGGGTAATTGATGAGGTCTAATCATAGTTTCTCTGAATCATAGAGTGTATTTAGTAACAATGCTTAGAATGAGAAGGATTTTGCAAGCTTAAGAAAATCTTAAGTTTCTGATTGCAAACTCTATATCGTGTTATTTCATTCACAAGTATGATCATTTCTATCTTACTTGGGTGTTTAATTTTTGCACTTTAGTTTCTCTTTTTTCTTACATATCATACTTGCTTACAAAAGAGAAAAGAAATAACTAAAGAGAAGTTCTTTTTAGTTTTGAAAGAAATTGTCAATTTTGTGAAGAAAGAGTGTGTGTGCATGTGTGTGTGTGTGTTGGGCATAGTTATACATGCAACCTAAATCCATTCTGAAAGAAAGTGCTAATGTTTCTTAAATTCTGGATATTTACAGTGAAAGGAAAAGAAAACGAAAGAAAAGAAGCACCACTCTTTAAGAAGCTAAGAAAATCACTGCTTTAAAAATTTTAATAGTGGACTAAAAAAGTCTTAATGTTCACTAAAATATTATAAAGTTCTTATAAGCCAGACATGCAGTGGAATGGAGTGTCTTTGTGGAAAAAAATAAAAAGAAGAAAATATTAACATCAAGGGTCTTGAAGACTGTTTTATTCTGAAACCCTTAAGGTTTGAGAAGGCATCCCTCCACGCCGTGCCTAACTAGCTGTGCATGGGCGTGTACCAGAAACTCCTGTCCACTAGGGGCTAGACTTTCACCAATAAACTGCTTTTAACTATAGCACTTAAATAAAGTCCTACTTAGCTGGCACATGGGTAAAAAAAAAAATTCCTATTAATATCCTAAAATATAATCCAGATCATAAAAGAGATAATTTTAAGTAAGTACCTTCAATTAGTTTAATAGTTAAACCTAACTGTCTCAAAAATATATATTCTCAAATAAAATGCTACTGCAGGAAGTTCATATTCTGATATTAAAACGGCTTGATCACAGAAACATTTGCTCTTTTCCCTCTTTCATTTCCCAGCTGTGTGAGGGCTAAAGACTGTATCACA
>JAQIFY010003779.1:0-12286 GCA_028533085.1 Varecia variegata
TCTCCGCATCCATGCCAGCATGTATTGATTTGGGACTTTTTGATAAAGGCCATTCTCACTGGAGTTAAGTGATATCTCATTGTGGTTTTGATTTGCATTTCCCTGATGATTAGAGATGTTGAACATTTTTTCATATGTTTGTTAGCCATTCTTATATTTTCTTTTGAAAAATTTCTATTCATGTCCTTTGCCCACTTTTGATAGGGTTGTTTGATTTTTTCTTACTGATTTTCCTGAGTTCTAGATAGACCAAATTTTCTTTATCTATTCATCTGTACATAGAAATTTGATTTTTCCGTATATCTTGGCTATTGTGAATAGTAGTACAATTGATTTTTGAGAAGAGCGTTGAAACCATTCAATGAGGAAAGGACAATCTTTTTAAAAAAGGGGACTTAGAAAACTAGATATTCACATGCATAAAAAAATAAAGCCGCACCCTCTGTCATCTTATAACATATGGAGAAATTAACTTACAATGGATGAAAAACCTAAATGTAAGAGTTAAAACTATAAATTCTTAGAAGAAAACTTAGAGGGACAGCTTCGTGACATTGGATTTGGAAGTGATTTCTTGGATATGGCACTGAAAGCACCAAAGAAAAATAGATAAATTGTACTTCATTAATTATAAAAACTTTTGTGTATCAAAGGGAGCTACCACGAGAGTGGAAAGGCAACCCACAGAATGAGAGAAAATATTTTCAAATCAGGGACCGGGTACAGTGGCTCACACCTGTAATCCTAGCACTATGGGAGACCAAGACAGGAGGATTCTTTGAGGCCAGAAGTTCAAGACCAGCCTGTGCAAGAGTGAGACCCCTTCTCTACAAAAAATAGAAAAATTAGCCCAGCCTGGTGGTGTGCATCTGTAGTCTCAGCTACTTGGGAGGCTGAGACAGGAGGATAGCTCCATCCCAGGAGTTTGAGATTGCAGCCAATGTTAGGGATTAGGAAGCTGTTGCTATATTCTAGGTGAGAGGTGTGAGTAGTGTGGAATAGGTGACAGCACTGAGGACTGAGAAAATGGTTAAGGTTGGTAGATTTTGAGGGGGTAGAATCACTCAGACTTTATCATTTACTACATGTATAGGATGAAGAAAGGAAATAACAGATGATTCAGTGCATGCTATTGATACCCCACTCAGATCCTTTTTTGCCAGCTGGTGCAGCCATCCATCAGATGCTATGAGTGTTCACTGTTAAAGACTGGCATCTGCTCTGGAGAATAGCCCTTGCCTAAATAGGAACCACCTGCACCTGGCGGATATATACATTTCTCTTTTCCAGAAGATCTTGGCCAATTACTGACTGAGATGGGAGTATAAAAAGGTCATCTTCACACTTCTGATACCAGGGATATGGAGTAGAAATGTTTTTTTTCTTATTCCTTCCGCTAAGTACAACTAAAACTCCTGGACATTAGATGTAAACAAACATAAGATGATGATGAAAGGTGGAAAGAAGAAGATAGACAAACTAGGAACCTTGGGACGTAAATAATGACACAGTGGTGATTTCTGTGTTTTCTTTTTTCTCATATACCTTAGTCTTGGTGCTGGAGACACTGGTAACCCAGAAACACCATCGGCCACAGACTACCAAAATAAAAAAGCTCTAACCAAAGCCTCTTATTCTCTAGCAAAAGGGATGGGAAAGGGGCACTCTAGCAAGATAGAGAACTTCTGAACAATAATTGTTCTACTCTTTGTAAACACCACAGAAAAAACTATAGCCACACTCACACCCACATAAGCAAAGAATGAGTGGGGGGCCTAGAATTCTACCCTTACTAGGCTATATAACAAGGTGTCCCAATCCTTCCAGCTGGGGACGTTTCAGAGAATGCTGAGTAGGGAGTTATGATGTTCATCCCTGCTCATAGTTATTATATTAGCTGCCCCTTTCACTCTTGGCTGAGTCATGTCAAAGAAGGCCTAGTGGTGCATCAGAATTTCCCAACCACCCAGCACTAACCAACCACCCCTCAGGGATATTAGTGAAGGTCATGTGGAGGCAGTAAAGAAGCACTCCTGTTTCTCCAAACCAGAATTGTATCAGTGGAGGTCCACTGGGAAGCTGGAGCTCTCACCCCCACTCAGCAATAATCAAGATCTCTTCCTCCTTTCTCGTGTTAAGAGAGTATGACTAGAGAACCTGAACTTCCCCTCCTGCCCAAATCTGGAAGTAACTAGGCAGCATGCCCCTTCTTCTCCTGGGGTGATGATAGGAGGCCAGCCAGAGGACACTATATCTAAATAAGATCCAGAGTCTTTTTTTTTTAAAACAAGAAGTTTATTTAAACAACAAGGCGCTTGACTTGAAGGGAAAACTATCTAGGATTCATTTTCTTTTTAGAGTAATTTATCCCTGCCTAAAGACAGATTGCCCTACATGTAACAGCTACGTACAAAAAAGTTATAAAATTGTCCTTGGTTTTACAATGATAAATGAAATACATTAAAATTCTCCAATTGAACAAGGTATGCAAGGATTTTTATGTTGTTGTTTTTTTGTTAAAACAATGAGAGCAAGATAACTTACTGGAATATAAAGATAAGAGCCGAATGAACATGCCACTAATGGAGAAAGGGGGTATTTTCACAGAACCAGTATTTTTCCCCATCCCATCTCCACTGGATGTCAATCAAAACATACCATTGGCCAATTAGTTAAAAAAAAATGCAATATGCTTGTGCACATACACCAGTTACTTTATGTACAATAAAGGAATGCAGAAGGGGAAAATGAAAGAATAGAGAAAACTATACTGTAGTAGTCAGGATGTGGTGGAACCACATTGCAGTTTTCTAATTGAGAATGTAATCTTGGTCTGTAACAAGAGTTCTTGAGTATAGTAGCTGGTTCCCTTTTTAGTAGACACCTCCTGTCTGCTGTTGGAACACATCAATTGTATCTTCGTCCTCCATTTCCAATTGTGCAGGTGTATCTGTTTCATTGATTGGCTGCCCATCAAATCGGAATCTGATCTGCCTCATTGACAAACCCTGTCATTTATAATAGGCTTTCATTAGTTTACTAAGTGGTGTATGCCTCTTAATTTTAAACTGTACCACAGAACCATCTTGTCCCGCCACCTTCAAATTAATATGATCGTTGTTCTCAGTCTTGACTCCTTCCTGTGCCTCCAACTTCACGAATCCAGTCTTCGCAGGTTAGGGGGCTCGTTGGCACCCAGGCAAAAGCCGCTGCCCCTCCCCCCTCGGGCCCCTGAGGCCATTAATGTGGGAAATACTCCCAGGGAATCCCCGGACCTCCAGGCCCTACGACGGCCCGCGGGCACCCGGCTCCCAACCATCAGAAGCCCATTGATTCACCCGGAGCCCTCACCCGGCCGCCATGGCCCAGGACCGGGGTCCCCAGACACTCTTAGCCCCCACCCTGAGGACTGAGGCGCCAGGCTGAGGGGACTCCCCGCCACTGCGGAGGCGGCAACACCGGCAGTGGGGTCTGCGGAGGATGTGTACCCCATACACCCTAAGGCCTCTTCACTCGAGCCTAGCCAGCAGGGCCGAGAAGCCCCACTCTGGGCTGGGGGGCCCGCAGGCGTCTCAAGATCCCGAGTCTTACAACATAATACCGAATGTCCCAGGTTTCAAATTCTAAAAAATCACTCACACCAATAGTTAAGAAAATCTCAACTTGAATGAGAAAAGACAATAGACACCAACATCAAAATGACAGAAATGTTAGAATTATCTGATAAGGATTTTAAAATAGCAGAATATAAATGCTTCAATGAGCAATTATGAACATACTTGAAACAAATAAAAAATAGTGTCAACAAAGGAATAGAAGTTATTAAAGAAATGAAACTAGAAAATACAAAAAACAAACTAAAAAACTCAATGGATGAGCTCAACAGCTAAATGGAAGGGACAGAGAAAAAATCAGTGGACTTGAAGATACAATAATAGAAATTATCCTATCTGAACAAGAGAGAGAAAATAGACGGGAAACAATAAAACAACAAGAGCAACAAAAAAATCCCAAAACCCCCACAAAATCAGAGACCAGTGAGACTATAAAAAATATATAATATTGATGCTATTGGAATCCTGGAAATAAAAGAGAAAAAGAATATGACTTAAAAAGTATTAGAATAAATAATAGCTGACAACATACCAAATTGGGGCAAAAAAGACACAAACCTACAGATTCAAGAAGATTAGCAAACACCAAACAGGATAAATCCAGAGAAAGCCACAACTAGACATATCATAGCCAAATTTCTAAAAATAACAACCAACAACAGAAAAATCTTGACCCTAGCAAGAGAGAAACAATACCTTACCTATGGAAGATAAAATAATTCAAATAAAATTGATTTCTCATCATACACCATAGAGGCCAGAAGGAAGTGACATAGTTCTCAAGTGCTGAAAGGAATTAACTATCAACTAGAATTCTATATCCAGCATAAATGTCCTTCAGGAATAATGGGGAAATCAAGACATTTTCAGATGAAGGAGAACTAAGAGAGTATGTTATCAGCAGTAGACTGACTCTAAAAGAATATTTAAAGGAAGCTCTCTAAATAGAAAGAAAGTGATAAAAACAAATATTAAAACATTCACAAGGCCGGGCGCAGTGGCTCACGCCTGTAATCCTAGCACTCTGGGAGGCCGAGAAGGGTGGATCGCTCAAGGTCAGGAGTTCGAGACCAGCCTGAGCAAGAGCGAGACCCCGTCTCTACTAAAAATAGAAAGAAATTATCTGGCCAACTAAAATATATACAGAAAAAATTAGCCGGGCATGGTGGCGCATGCCTGTAGTCCCAACTACCTGGGAGGCTGAGGTAGTAGGATCACTTAAGCCCAGGAGTTTGAGATTGCTGTGAGCTAGGCTGACGCCACGGCACTCACTCTAGCCTGGGCAACAAAGCGAGACTCTGTCTCAAAAAATAAAAATAAAAAAAATAAAAAAATAAAAAAAAACAGTCACAATAAAAAGGAATGAACTATTGATTCAAGCAACAACTTGGATGGACCTTAAAAGAATTACCCCGAATGAAAAAATTCAACCTCAAAAGATAATGTACTGTGTGATTTTATTTATATAACAATCTTGAAATCACAAAATTATAGAGACAGAGAACAGATTAGTGACCATGAAGGGTTAGAGATGGGGGGAGGAAAGTATGACTATAAAGGAAGTAGCATGAGCAATATCTTTGTGATGATGGAATAGTTCTGTATTTTACTTGCTGTGATATTTACATGAATTTACACATCTGATAAAGACAACATAATATATACACACTTTATACTAATGTCAACTTCCTGTTTTTGAGATTATACTCTGGCTATATAAAATGCAAGCAATGGGAGAAACGGAGTAAGAGCATATGGGATTTTCAGTACTATCTTTGCAACTTCTTGTAAATCTACAGGCATTTCAAAATAAAAGGTTCTAAAAACAAAAGATATAGTTCTTGCCTCAAGATGGTACTAAAACTCTGGTGAAAATTTTCCCCACATCTTCCCTATGTAATAGGACTGAAAGTAGCCTTTTGCTGATGAATTATAAGTTCATGTAATGCCATCAACATACAGCAGGGGCAATTAAAAAAACATCTAAAACCTATTAATGTTTTAAATATGCTCTTTCTATGCATGCTGATACAATATCTCCTCTAAGAAGATTCACAGGAAGTATCTGCATACAGCTTTATTAATACAGAACTTTTCAAATATATTTCCCATCTGTGTTGACTTTTAGAAAGTTTATATTCATATATATTATATATCTAGCAAACATGTAAGACTACATGAAATGTATTTTGTTCATCAAAAATGGTCTAGGATTCATTTTAAGTAACTTTCATAGACTTATTTCCATTTAACTCATCTTTTATACTTATTTTCAATTATTTTATTGTGCTATATTGATGATGTCTATGTAAAGCACACAAACCTTTACATTTTTAACTTTCAAGTCAGGTATAAATAAACAAGTGTTTATAGAATCCATCTCTTTAAACTTTAATCATGAAGGCATGGAATGTGATTTGTAATTTAATACAAAAAATATTAACACCTAGCAATTGTATGATGAGTCCCTTTGAGAAAGAGAATGAGTAGGAAGTCATATATTTCATTTCCTGTTATGGAAATTTTCAAACATATGTGAAAGAGAGAATGGTGTAACTAACCCTCAATAAATATATATATATATATATATATATCACCTAGCATCAACAACTATAAACTTCTGCCATTCTTGTTTCATCTAACACCACTACCAATTCTTTTTTTTTTTTTTTGGAGTGACTTGATAGATACTTCATTTATATAACACATCTACAATTTACAAAGATTTTGCTTACATGATCTCATTTTATCTTCAGAACAATATGCAAAGTAGAACATTTGTCACATTTCACAAGGAACTGCTGCTGCTCAGAAATGATGCTATCATCTTTGGCAAAGCCTTTGTTGGTTTTTGGGACACTAACTTCTTTATTTTTTCCCTCTTATTATTCCTTTTGAGGAAAGGCTTTTTCTTCTGTATTTCCCCTTAAATATAGATTAAATATAGATGTTCTTGGGCCTCTCCTCCTGCTATACTCTCATTGATGACTTCACCTATTCTCACGGTTTAAAGCAAATCTACACAGAGTTCAGATCTTTCCTTTGAGCACCTGGTCTACGTATACATACTTACCTGTCTAAATTCTCTTTCATCAAGCATGTCCAAAATGTAATTGATTTTTACCCTACATTTGCTGTTTCTCCTGTATTCCCTATTTTGTCACGCCATATCACTAACCAGTCCAACAATGATAAAGAGTGCCCCGTGTAGGTTTCCTTTGGCTAATTTCAAATAACTTTTTTAATAAAACAGAAGGAGTAAAGAAAAGCCTTGAGGCTCACCATTCAGAGAGGAGCACTGTCATCAGCCCTCAGGCAGAGAGAAATAAGCCAGCAGGGACTGCTGCAGGAGCAGGTGCTCCACAGAAGGATGGGACTGGTACTGGCCACTGGAGCTCAGAGGTATGTGAATGCTAAACCCTCAACAGTATTTTTTTTTTTTTTGGAGGCAGAGTCTCGCTCTGTTGCCCAGGCTAGAGTGCTGTGGCGTCAGCCTAGCTCACAGCAACCTCAAACTCCTAGGCTTAATCAATCCTTCTGCCTCAGCTTCCCGAGTAGCTGGGACTACAGGCATGCGTCACCATGTCCGGCTAATTTTTTTCTATGTATTTTTAGTTTTCCAGCTAATTTCTTTCTATTTTTAGTAGAGACGGGGTCTTGCTCTTGCTCAGGTTGGTCTCAAACTCCTGACCTCCAGTGATCCTCCCGCCTCGGCCTCCCAGAGTGCTAGGATCACAGGCATGAGCCAACACACCCGGCCTCAGCAGTATTTTTTAATACTTTGATTTTGAATTCCTAGTTTAAATCTTTTTATACATGGTCTGAATTTCAAGTTGCTTCACATCTTTCTTTAAAAGCAAAGATGTTTAAAATATGAATTCAAGCAGTACAAGAATTGTGTATGATAGACAAGGCAGGTATTATTAGTCTAATTTTACAATTCACTCACGCACTCACTGATTTGTTCAAACGTTTATTAAGCACTTTTTCTGGACCAGGCACGGTGCAAGGTGCTGGGATGTAACAATGAGTAAGAAAGTCCCTCAAGGAGCTCACAGTCTAATGGTAAACTACAGAGTAAACTGAGGCACAGAGTGGTAAATGACTTACACAATGAGGTAGAAATAGCTCGGTACGTGGGATGAGAGCTAGAAAAAGGGCAGGGTACAATTTGTGGTAAGTAAAACCCCTCTGATTAAAAAGCAAGGCTGCATACAGAAACATATTACAAAAATCTGCTTGCAAAAACCTTAACATAGTTACCAATTTTCACCATGACTGAATTCATGTCTCACAATGAATTACACTATTATCTGATGGCATTTCTATACTTGCCCCCAGAGCCTTGGGGCATGCCACCAATCAATCTGCTGGCACACACAACTCTGTAGACAGCTTGAAATCAAGATGTATCCAACACCAATTTGAGCACTGAGAACCATATTAAAATGCTTTAATTAAATCCATGAATGTAAATCTATAGCACATTTATGATACTCCTACATGTAGAAGTTTGGAAAAACTCTTCTCTAAGCCTCATCCAGAGGATTCTAATAAGTTATAGATACCCAGGAAGTTAGAGAGTTTGTCCGTCACTTTCCATATATTCATTATTTTGGCTGTACCATGGTGAAAAGTGTCACTTAGACATATTTCATAGGTACTCTAAACATTATAAAGATATATATACAAAGACATCACATTTAGATTCATGTGTACACCTATCCAATGTACAACAGTTAACTGCAAACATGACCAGTATAAGGCAATTTCTTTTGTGATATATAATCCTTGAAGGAAAGGGTAGAGTTCATGAAAAACTGCCCATATCAGGCCTGACCATCTGTTTTTATAATACTCTTTGTGATGAAGTTATTTCAGGTGTCAAGATGTCTATTTCACTGACAAAAAGCAGTGAATAATTATAAAAAGTTATTTTCAAATGTGGAAACCATAGTTGTCTAAGTAGTGAACTACTCAAAGATACCACCTGCATTAATGCTGCTGCTGACAGAGGAGAACACTTCAGGGATGAGTTATTGCTCTGAGAGTCAGACTGATGCATAATCCACTCACGTAGGATGTTCACCCCAAAAACTCAATACATGCATTCTTAAATACTATCAGTTGTTCATTTCAAGCAATTCCTCACTTTGCTGAGGATTTTCTTCTTCCTCAGGGTGTTCTGGATGTCTGCTCTCAGATGAAGAAGTGACACCTTCAGAACTTTTGTGACCTGTCTGATCCTCTACCAACTGACACAGGTAGACATCAACAGGTCCTTTGGTGCTCCTTATATGTAGTGTGACAGAATCTTCGCCAGGAGCTGGAACATACACTTTGGTTTCTTCTGGAGCTTTAACTGCCATAACCGTCTGTTCACGGAAGGCCTCAATGCTATCAATATCGTCATATGTTACATATGCTAGCCTTTTATTTTCTGTGTCATCTGTTAACTCAAACAACTGCTCACCACAATCCTTAATTAACTCATCCAAATCATCTTCCATTGCTGATAAGTCAGAAAGTTCCTCCTGTAGCTTCTTTTGTTGGGATTCTGCTCCCAAATTGTTAAGATCAGATCCTATCCACCGAATATAGTTCTTGCATTTTTTTTCAATGAGGTCAATTCCATCTAAGACACTGATGATATCATATATTCTTTGTTTGCGTATTCCCAGTTCTGCTGCAGCCTTGTTTAAGTCAAGAATACCATCAGGAGCAGATTTGACAAGATCCATAAATTTTCTAGTTAATAAAACCAGTGATACATCAAAACGAGATTTCTTCACTTTTTGAGCTTTGCTCGTGGGCACATATTGTACATCATCTTCTAAATTAATCCTTACTTTTGATGGCTGCAGGCTCTCCACGTTGATGGGGTCCTGGCACCGTTGGTGCTCCGTTTCCTCTGCCGGGCCCACCAGAAGGCTGGGCGATTTCGCCACCGGCTGCTGCTGACTCATGATGCCCAGCCAGGCAGCCTGCGCCCCTCGCACTCCACAAGCTCTCCCGCCTTCTCTCGCCCGGCTCGAGCGCTTTCCCCAACACGCCTATTTCAGGGGTCCCAGCGCTAAGTGGGTTCGTGGCCTGCTTGGAGGTGCCACCCCACAAGTCCAAGAGCTCCCAACGCGGAAGGGCTGGAAACAGAGCGACCCGCGGCTCTCAGGACGCCAGGCCCGCCATCTTCACGCATGCGCAGCAACCCTACCAAGTCTTATTGGAGGAGGAACTGTAGAAGTTAATGCAAATCCCAGGAACTGTATACGTTATTCATTAAATACTTTAATATTTACTTCTTGTAAAGACTTTAAAAATATAACTACTATACTATTTTGACAGAAAAAGCTAAAAATAATTCCTTAATATTATCATCTTTATCATATTCAATTTTCTTGATTATCTCAAAAAATGCCTTTTTAAGACTGGCTTGTTAAAATCAATATCTAAACAATATTTTTTTTCCTGTGTAGAATTCCTCATAATTAATATTTTATGTTATTATAATGTGAGTAAATTTCAGTCTACAAGATCAGATATGCAAGAAGTACCACATAATAAAACCTTCTTTCTGATGTTGAACACCAATTCAACTAAGCAGATACATTTTTAATTTTAGTTATTCTTAGGGTTTTCTTTTCCCCTTACCTTATATCCAGGCTGTGCCTCAGTTCCCAGAACTTATAAAACATCAAATAAACTTATTATCATTGCGCCAATTTCTTTCTGAGGTCTAGCAGCATCCCAGGCCTGATGCCAGGATATTATTAAATTTTGGTCCCTGCTGCATCTAAACTACAAACAATCCTGTAATCTTTCTGGGTTTTTTTTCTGTATTTCAGATGGAAAACACTTTTTAATTTAGGTAAAAACAGCCTACCTTTAACTTTCTTACCAAGACACTTCGCCTATGCTCTTGACTCTCTCTCTCCTCTAGCTGATGACATTTTTTTCCCCACCCAACCACATATTTTCCCTAAGGCAATGTAGCCTCACTTAAATTTGTGTAATTGTTGGGGAGGAAATCCCTGGAGGAACAAATAAACATAGATAAATATCTCAAATTATTGTCCTACCCACTTACTTTAAAATTTACATGGTATTTTTTATTCTTTTATGTGACAGTTGTAGATCAAAAAAGTAAAGTATGCATTCAATAATTTCAAAGGATCTAAGTATACTGAAAAAGTACCACAGGGATTATTTTTAGGAAAAATGAAACCTAAAAATGTACTTACACTATATTAGTGTGTTTTAGGATTGAGTGTCCATAGGAATTCATAACAATTATCGGAGATCTACTCTTACCTGGTGCAGGGGTATGAGGGTTAGCGGATTATTTATTAATGCCCTTTCCTGCTGAATGAGTGTACAAGTCAAGCATGCATACAGATCAAATCCTTGAATTGTTTACTGACTCAGGGTGGTCTATTCCTTTTCTTCTGTATACATAATTATCAAAATATCCATATCTATCATAGTGAAGATGAATGAGATTCTGTAGGTCATGCTTGTAAATCTTTAGAAAGACTATATAATTAATAGCCTCTTTTTTTTAAAAATTTAAGGAAGAAAGATTTTAGTCCCTTTGGTAATGCTGTGATTCTCTTGTCTCTGAATATACAGTATATCTTTGCAGCACCACAAAATCTTGATAATTCTCAAAACAGTCCTTGTTGGATGCCAAAATATACAGTTACTAAGTCCATGCTGAGAATTACCAGCAATATAAGAAATAATTTATTAATTATTTTATTAATTATCTAATTAGTAACTCCACTATAGGATTAGTATGTCTAATTTAAGCTATATAAAGCAGAATTTATAAATGAATAGTCTAAGTATACAAAGTAAGTTTAAATTTTGACTTTTCTCCATAACTAACTTTTATAATGCATCTGAAAGGGAAACATTGCCATCTTATGGCCTAATGTTGAAGTAATTTTAAATATATATAGAGAGAGATAGAGCCTAATACATAATAATGATGTGATATTTCTCAGATTTCAAATTATCCACAGGGATAAAAATATAAATTAGAGAAGTAAAAATCCTGACATTTCTTCAGTGTGATATAGCACCAATTGGGAAAGACTTGGACCATTTGACACGTTCATCAGGAAGTGCTTCTCAAGTAACAGGCCTAATCGAATTTAGTTAGGATTAGAATTATCAGATTGCAATAGGAGTGGAAAGTCAATTCAATAATCATTTAGTTTCATGGCAAGATAGAATTTTTTTAAAGTCATGAGCAATCAACTTTTACTAATTCTAAGATCTAACACTTTTAAGAAGCTCAAAAGTAAAACTGTATGAAAAGAAAAATAAATTATTAGCAGATAGAATATTTTAAAAATTATTTCATGAAATATGATCAACATATGACAATCTCTTATAATTTAAATGTAGATAACTTACATATAGAAAACCTTTAAGAAGCCTAGTAAATGATCATTAATTTATTTTTACCACGTGTCTTTTAATGTCATTTTGCCTTTTGATTTTATTGATCTGGATCAAAACAAAACAAAATATAACAAGCAAACAGGCAAGTGAACACAGTAAAATTAAAAAAGCAATCACAAAAATTGCTTTAATCCGTTTTTTATCCAATTTCCCAGCTGGCACCATGACATCCTGGTAGTTTTTTTTTTTTTTTTTCAAATTTAATG
>JAQIFY010003780.1:0-12285 GCA_028533085.1 Varecia variegata
ATTTTTAAATGTTTCTTTCTAATATATAAAAATGCAATTGATTTTTTGTATATTGAATTTTTATCCTAAGAACTTGATAAATCCACTTATTTATTGTAAAATTTGTGTACATATTTAGAATTTTCTATATAAACAACCATGTCATCTGATATTTCTTTACACTCTATGCATTATACATATTTTTCTTGAGTTATTTCTGGTAAATCATTGAATAGAACATGTGAGGATAAGCACCACAGCATTTTTTTTTCTTGATCTTATGGGGAGAGTGTTCAACACTGTACCATTAGACATGTTGTTAGCTGTAGCACTTTTGTGATTATCTTTTGGAAAATTAAGTATATATTCTTCTATTGCTACTTTATTGGAAGGATTTTTAAGATAATAAATGGAAGTGAGATTTTGTCATAAGACTTCTGTGCAGCCAGTGAGAGAATTATGTGGTTTTTTTCCTTTATTCTGTTAATTGGGTGAAATATTTTAATTAAGTTTAAACTGTTAATATGTCACTTAATTCCTGGACAAGCCCCATTTTGCCAATGCACATTATAATTTTGGGTATTGATGAATTTGATTTGTTATTATGTGGTGAAAATTTCTGTATTGGTGTTCATGAAAGATACCTATCTGCCTTCTTCTTTTCTTGTAATGCCTTTCCCAGTTTTGAAAAGAGGGTGACTCTGGAATTCACAATATGAATTTGGCAGTGTTCTTTCCTTCTTTACTTTATGAGTTTGTTCAAGGATTAGGTCAACATTGAAATTATCTTAGTCTGAAGTTTTCATTGTGGGAAATATTTTGAATACAAATTCAATTATTAACACATATAGTTCTAATAATGTTATATATTCCCACTCCTAATTACGTTTTTTCTACCCTACCCCTCCTTTTCAGACTTTATACAAAGTTTTTCCTCCTCATGATAAAATCTTTGTATATGTCCTTCTGCTGCAGTTTAAGATTAAATATGGCAATATAATCACAATGAAACAATGGTGTTTGCAACCGATGCTGATGATCTTGACTTATTTAACATCCTTAGGACTGCATGTATACTTTCTAGGTATATTGAAGTACATTGGGGTTTTATCAGCATTTCTTTTTTGCCTGAATCATAGTTTTGTTGTTTTCCTCATTTGGATCATGGATTGCTGGAGGTTAAGTAGCCTTTGTTCAAAATAAGCAGGAAGTTTCTAACATGAACTTTTTTCCTTGATGAGAGTCATGTACAAATCATAAATTGGTCAAATCAGTCTCTCATTGCTTTGAATTTCTTTTCATCTGTTCAACAGAGCTGGCAATTTCCCTTGCCATAGTTGTACCACATGGCTTGTAATAGAAAAATGCTTTTTCTCATATACAGATGACAAAGTATAACACAATGTTGAACATTACCGTGTTACTTCTTTTCTCAGGTCTTATAGAATATTGTGGTGCTTTTTTTTTTTGGCAAGTAAACATGAAATTTTAGATGTTTCTCAAACAAAAAATATTTGTTTTACTGTATCAAATGTATCATTGCTGTTTCCAAGCCTTTTTGTGTATAAAATAACTTTTGTGTTGATGTCAAATCATAGCATCTTTTTCTTTAAGATATATTCAGTGACAATAAAACTCAATATGTATGGTTTCAAAAATATACATCACTCAGTTAAAGTAGAGAGAATATGGTTAACTCTCGCCAAGATATATACACAAGCATTTGCAATTGTATTATAATTGTTTTTGGTCGACCATAATTATGAGTTCATTATTATAATATGCAACCTGATTTTCATCTTTTTTGCTGTGCACACATTTTAAAATTTTCTTATCTTACAATATTACCTAAATTCTCCAAAATAATGTTGAAAAAATTAGTAAAAGCAGCTATATCTTGATCTTAATGTAATGAAAATGAATTCAGGGTTATAATATTTAATATCATGTTTCCTGTTATTTGAGTGGGGTAATTATATTTTATTGTGTAGAATTAATTTCCTGAATTGATATTTTAGTTTAGTTTTTTTAAAAAAATTGTATCATGTATTTACTTTAAACTGTTAAATAAGTCAGTAAGAATTGTTAAAAATATGTCCGCTACTCCCTTTCCATTTATATTTTTTCAAAAGCATTTCATTTTTTATGCTTTTATCCAATGCTTTGGTATTAATTTCTAAATATGTTTATATTGTTATTTATCGAGTTCATTTCTGTTTTAAATTTTGTTTTTGCTTTTTTACTTTGGAAGTTAAAGATTTAGCTCATTATTACCCAACCTCCAAGCTACACACACACACAGATACACACACACACACACACACACACACAGTTTCCATCCTCATATTTTAAGGACAGTATTGATTAGCTTGAACTTCAGTGATTAAGTCCTCTTCAGGTAAGTCAGGATTTCAGAGAATAAACCCCTTGGATCAGGGGTTTAGACATCTTAGAATGGAGCACCAACCATCTGAGACTGGTACCTCTGAAGGTTTCTAGGAAGCCTAGTTCTTGGCATTCTAAATGAAGCTGGATGCTGGGTGAAGTGATGGTGCTGGAGTCATGCTAACAAGGAGAGAAACCGTAAAATAAAAGAAAAGAACAAGAACGTGCTTCTCTATTTCTCCTGTCTTCCAGACTCCTGTGTGCCTCCATTTATAAAAACAGCTGGAACCACCTTGCCCCATCCACCTTCTGCCAGAGTGAGTTCAGCAGAAGTCAATTCATCCTGCAGGGCCAATGGCTCCACCTCACAGGCCCCGGAGACTGTAACTTCTTCCAGACAAGAAAAGTGCTAGGAAGCTATAATTCCCAGAAAAGCATTATAGAGGTAGCATCTAAACCCAACTGCCTGGCCTCAGTAGTCTATGGAAAACCTGCAGAATATGTTTCTCTTCTCTAAGAAGGTAGAACAAAAAGGGTTAAAGTCCTACAAATCCACCGAGTGTCCAAGGGCAGTTCCTGACCATGGCACGTCCTTCTGTGGTACAGTAAGAAGTCAAAAATGTTTGCATTCCCTTATTGACCTTTGGCTTTCTTATTGTTCCAAGAAATATTATCTGAAATCATATATCATTTTAAGTTTAACCCAAGCCCCAATCCATAACACATGGCTTTCACATACACAATCCCACCGTAAAAAGCAATTTTAAGCAATAAAAACAAAATGGGAGGTATTAATTTGCCAGACTTCAAACTATACTACCAGGCTGTGGTTATTAAAACTGCTTGGTATTGGCACAAGTGCAGGGACACAGGCCAGTGGAACAGAACAGAAAATCCAAATATAAAATGAAATACTGTTTTTACTGAGCTTTCTGTGCATTGTTTTATAACTAACTTATAAAAAGAATTTTTAATACTAACGATATATCTTATGTGAAGAGTACCCAACTGTTATGCCAGTGTTCTTTATGGCTAAGTAGATTCTGGAGAGGAGAAAACAAAAAAAAATTTAATCAGGAATATATTCCAGCTGTTCTAAACTTAAAACCTATATAGTCAATGTCTTAAATTGAGTTTCTGAGAATGAGAAATGTGATTTATTTAATAGTGTATATATTATAGTGCCTACATTCTCTCACTCATGGAACTAGAATATAACAAAGCTGCCATCAATATCATCAGCGTTTTCCAGTTGATTAATCAATAGCAGGCAGTTATAGTTTTAGTCTTAACTCATTTAGGTTTTATTTTATTTTAACTGACAAATAATAGTTGTGTATATTTATAGGGTGTAATTAGATGTTTTAATACATGTATACATTGTGGAATGACCAAATCAGGCTAATCAACATATCTAACACATTAAATATTTATCATTTCTTTGTAATGAGACCATTTAAAATCCATTCTTTTACCTATTTTGAAACATACAATACATTACTATTCACTATAATCAATATGCTGTGCAACAGATCATCAGAATCTATCCCTCCCATCTAACTGAAACTTGGTAACCTTCGACCAACATTTCCTCTTTCCTGTACAATCCATAGACTCTGGCAGCCAACATTCCACTCTCTACTTCTAAGGGTTCAAATTTTTTAAGATTTCACATGTAAGAGAGATCATGCAGTACTTGTCTCTCTGTGCCTGGCTTTTTTCACTTAGCATAATCTCCTCTAGGTTTATCCATGTTGTCTGTCGTAAATGACAAAGCATAAGCTTTGCATTAAGAGAACTCTAAAAGATATTTCGTAACATTGAAAAGACAAAGAATAAAGTGTTAGAAGCTGATACAAACTTCTGTATATGGAAGATACTGCTTCATGTGCATATACAATGAAAAGAAAAAGTCAAACACTGTTGATGCTACTCTTGATAAGCATTTTACAAATATAATACATTAATTCTCAATGTTTGTAGTATTTTAAAATATCATAAATAAATAATTAATTTTTCATTTTCCTATATGTTCATCCTCATTGACAAGAGAATTTTTAAGATTTTGAAAAAAATGTTTAAAGATTTTGAGAGAGTCATAATTTTCTGCAATGATTATTAAGATTTCTACATATGGCTTTAACTGTCATGGTCATTTGACAGTTCCTTACTATTGTGCACAATGGAGATTGTTTGTAATGAATATATCTTACATAATAATTTATTTTTTGAAAATTTTATTTGAAGAAAATCAGATTTTATAAAGAAATTTTAAAAATGGGCTAGCTTCTAAAAGTCTTTCCAAATAATATGTAGGACCTCTATGATACTCATACAATATAAAATTTATGATCATCCACCTTAGTAAGATTATCAATAGGGTGACTTTGAAGAGTGTTTGGAATACAAATGCTTATTTTAATTACTATTTCATAATGTAAAAGAAAGCACAGATTTTAGTGATTTTGATGCAGAACCATCAAAATGGCTCTGCATGTAAATTGTTGTCAACGAAGTGCATAAGAATAGCTTTGTCATATCTAAAATATTTCTTACTAAATTTCAAAACTGAATTTCTTTATTGCAAAGAAAAGTTGAAGGTTTTTTATTTCTTGAGTAAATGTGTTTGAAACACCTGCATCCAAACATCTGAGATCTGGGGAACAGTGACCTGATCAGCACCGAATGTTAGGAAGATGAATAAAGGATACATGTCAAAATATAATGGAGGGTTAGTATTTTGTTAAAGTTACATACTATCACATTTTGCTATTTATTTGATCTAATTGCAATCTTTGTCATTTAAATTTCTTAGTTCTCTGAGAATGGAGACTTTATCTCATTTCTATGTTATCCCTGGAACTTAGGCTGGTACTTGGGTGCTATTATAGTTACTTAGCTCTATAAAATCTGATGAGTAAAAATGTGATGTTTTCATTGACATTTTGTAAACTTTTTTTAATCTATCAATATACCCATGATTCTTTCCCCATGTCATTTATTTTTTCCAAAACATTTTCCTTAATGGCTGCAACATATTTTAAAGGTTTTGACACATATTGCTAATTTGCTTTCTAAAAAGGAGATGGCATGTCCTTTCCTGGCTTTGGTATAAAGGTGATATTGGCATTGTAGAATAAGTTGGAGAAGATTTCTTCCTTCCTGATGTTATGAAATAATTCCTACACTATAGGTACCAATTCTTCTTTGTAGGTCTGATAAAATTTGGCTGTGAAGCCATCTATCTGGTCCAGGACTTTTTTGTTGGGAGATATTTTTATAGCTGCTTCAATTTCATTGCTTGATACTGGTCTTTTCAGGAGTTCTAGTTCTTCCTAATTGAGCCTAGAGAGGTTGTGTGTTTCCAAGAATTTGTCCATTTCCTCAATGTTTTCCAGTTTATGTGCATGGAGATTTTTATAGTATTCAGAGATGATATTTTGTATTTCTGTGGTATCCGTTAATACCCCCTTTTTCATTTCTGATTGAACTTATTAGGGCCCTTTCTTTTATGTTTCTGGATAATCTAATGAGAGGCCTGTTGATTTTGTTTATATTTTCAAAGAACCAACTTTTTGTTTCTTTAATCTTCTGTATAATTCTTTTATTATTGATTTCATTTAGTTCTGCTCTGACTTTAGTTATTTTTTTTCTTTTGCTGGGTTTGGGATTGTTTTGCTCTTCCTTTTCCAATTCCTTGAGACCATTCATTAGATTGTTGATTTGTGATTTTTCTGTGTTTTGGATGTAGGCATTTTAAGGGTATAAATTTTCCTCTTAGGACTGCTTTTGCTAAATCCCATAGATTTTGATAACTTATGTCTCCTTTGTCATTTAGTTTGAAGAATCTTTTGATTTTCATCTTAATTTCCTCCTTGACTCATAATCATTCAGCAGTAGATTGTTTAATTTCCATGACTTTGTGCAGTGTTGATTGTTTCTGTTGGCATTGATTTTTCATTTTATTCCACGGTAGTCTAAGAAGATACATGGTATAATTTCTGCTTTTTAAAATTTGTTGAGACATGTTTTATGGCCTAGGATGTGATCAGTCTTAGAAAAATTGTCAATGAGCTGATGAGAACAATGTATATTCAGTAGTTGTGGGGTAGAATGTTCTGTAAATGTCTGTTAGGCCTGTTTGTTCTATAGTCCTATTTAAGTCCATTGTTTCTTTGTTTATTTTCTGCTTAGAGGATCTGTCCTGTTCTGTCAGTGGGGTGTTGAAATCTCTGGTTATTATGATGATGCTGTTTATCATTTTCTTTAGATCAAGTAGTGTTTGCTTTATGGATCTGGGTGTACCTGTGTTAGCTGTATAGACATTTAGCATCATTATAACTTCTTGTTGAATTTTTCCCTTCACCATTATATAATGACAATCTTTGTCTTTCTTTACTTTTGTTGATTTGAAGTCTATGTTATCTGATATGAGAATGGCTATACCAGCTTTCTTCTGGTTTCCATTTGCATGGAATATTGTTTTCCATCCCTTCACCTTGAGTTTGAAAGGGTCAATGTGGGTTAGATGTGTTTTGTGGAGATAGCAGATACTTGGCTTGTATTTTTTTATCCAGTCAGTCAGCCTATCAATAAAAATAATAATAAAAATATAAAGGGGATGGCAATGCACACTCCCACCCACAGTATTTAAGAGTATCATTGATATTTTCTCTGCATTCTTTCTTTTAAAATTTTTACAGGGGCACAAACGTTTGGGTTACATCTATTGCATTTGCACCACCCAAGTCAGAGGTACAAGTGCCCCTCCCAAACTGTGCACACAACACCCATTAGGTATAAGTTTACCCATCCCTTCCTCCCCCTCCCACATAGATGAACCCCAATGAATGTTAAGGTTTCCCTGCATTCTTAACAACACAATAATTTTTTACATGTCTGCCAATTGTCTAGGTAAAAAATTGTATCTTATTGTTATAATTTGCATTCCTTTGATTGCTAATAAGACTGAATTTTTTTATATTTATGTCTATTTATAGTTTACTTTTATGAGTTGCTTGTTTGTACCTTGATGTAAATTTGCAATTTCAGTATAGTTTTTTTTAGTGAATTTCTAATAAATATTCTGGAAATTTTAAAAGGGTAAATTTGGGATGCTTTACTTAAGAGATAAAGAGAAAAATTGTTGAAATATGAAAAGGACTACATTAGGTAAAATGTCTTCTAATCATAGAGAGTATAATGTGTTCAAGTATTCCAAATGAATTCACTGTGAAATATGTGAGGGTAAGATAAAAATGGTAGTTAAGGAACCAATTTTGAATGGCTATAGTGAGGATGCAATATATTAATTCACTGACAGAGTATAATCATGTAGGTTTTTTTTTTTCTTAAATACAAAAGTGTTAGAAGATGTGTTGTGTTATTCTGAAGCTAATAAGAATTTTTATATGTTTTAATTCAAAATTAAATTAAAATTAAATTAAAATATGCTTGACATCATTGACATTTTAAACTTATCAGAACAGAATAAGAAAAAACATGAAAGATAGATTTAATTTCTAAGTGTAAATATTGCCCCAAAGGGGCAATATTATGTAGTGAGAAGAACATAGTTTTATGGCATCTTAAGATTTTTAAAATTCTAGTTTTACTACTTTGTACTTGTGTTATCCTAGGAAGGTTATGTAAGGTCTGTAAACCAGATTTTTGACAAAGAAAGGTACCTTCCACTATTATATTCCATGCTTCAATAAAGAAGTCAATTGTTGTGTAGGCTATATTGGATAAATACTTGTTGATAGATTTAGGAAAACTAATTTTTATGTTTACCTTTGATTTCAAATAGGAACATTTTTATCTTACAGGTGAAGAACCAAAATTTATTGCCAAAACCACATTCCACAAAGTGCCACCAAGAGAATGTTGTGCAGCTAAAATGTGTTAGTGCTGTTCATTTATGTATATGTATTTTAATGGCTGAATTGTTTAAACTTTCCTTGCTGGAATCTGTGATTTTCTTATTTCTTGCAACATCAACAAAATTATGTATGCATCCTGGAAATGCCGCAGAGACTGAATTAAATGGCATAGTATCTGCATTTTAACAAGGCAATCATATCAAATTAAGCTAACGATATTCCTAAAAGTCTAGTTGTTAAAACATGCTCTAATACAATTTAAAATATTTTTAGCTTCAAAAAGTGTTCACCATTTTTCTACTTTCATTAATACAAATAATCTGAAAAAAATGCTGTAAAACCTTATTAATGCACCATTGAGTACTAATGTATCGTTTTCAAAATGGCTTTTGACTTCTTTTTGTCTATCCCATCTTCATGGTCCCTACCCTGTAAGACTTCATTACTTCACATTTGCATTAGTTGCAGACCATAGAAATAGGACCTCTTTTGCTGTTTTTGCCATCCAATCCAACCATAAACCATAGCTGCAGTGGAGTTGCTTAAGCATTATTTTTCATATGTCATGCAAAATTTTTGGTGGCTCTGCCTAAAATATTTTTTAATATGCATAAATCACATCACTTTTCTTTCTGTGCTATTTATTCCAGTTCACAATTCTCTCTTTCTCTTAGTCTAACCTGCTGGGTTTCTAATTTTAAGTATTTATTTTTATTTCTATTAAAATTTAATATAGTTCTACTTGGTTGTTTTTCAGAGTTTCCTTGTCATTTTTGATATATGCTTCTTCCTTCATACCACTTTCAATAATAGCTTTCATGTCTTTAAACATATAAAATACTTGTATATATTTTAAGATATATTCTATATGCATATCTGCTGCTAGCTTTCATTCGGGAAAGTTTATTTCCAAGGTCATTTGCCATTTTTGTTTTGTTTTCTTTGATTTGGGTTGGTTTGGTGGTTTGGTGTGGTCTTTGTATATTTATCTGTGATAATTATTTCAGGCCAATTTTTTTAAAGTATCTGGTTGTGCCATGAGCTTTGAATACTATCAACCTGGGAGTACTTTAAATTTCTGCCTTGGCATTTATTGGTTAGTATGAAGGAAGCCATGAGATAAAAAATCTTTTTTCACTTTTTTCTGTGTTGTTTGTGTTTTCTTTTTGTTTTTTTTTGTTTTGTTTTCTAGCCTCCCTGAAACAAAGCAAAGATAGGCAAGTATCATTACCTTTGTCCTATGCACTGTGGAAGACTATCTAGTGCTCCTTTATTAATGGTATAATGAATGGTCCATACCCTGTTTTGGAAGTTTACCCAGGATATTTTGTGTCTTATAAGTAAGATCTCACTAAAGTAATGGTTCTAGGCAACCTGAAGACAGCAAATAACAAGATGGTAAATAGCAGTTTTCCCCCTCAAATTGTGTTGCCTTCTTCCTGGTTGCCAGAGAATTCTAATATTTTACCAACTGCTTAGGTATGTAATGATTTTATTTTTTAACTTTAATTTTTAACTTTAATTTTAGACTTATGGAAGACTGGGAAAATAATGTACAGAGTTTTCATATATCCTTTACTGACCTTCCCCTAGCATTAACATCTTAAATAACTGTAGTATAATTAACATAATAAGGAAATTAAAATAATGTTAATTTCTAATCTAATCAAAGGTATTAGTTAATTTCACCAGTTTTTTCACTGCATTTTTTCTGTTCTAGGATTCTATCAGGATCCCATATTTCTTTGTTTCTTAGAGTCTTTAACATTTCCCTAGTCTTTCCTTGTCTTTCATACTTCAGAGCTTTTGAAAAATATTGATGAGTTATTTTAATGAACATTCCTTGATTTGGTTATGTCTGGTATTTTTTCATGATTTGATGGAGGTTATGCACTTTTTATAAGAATGCTATGAAAAATATGTTGTACCATCAAACCATACCCAAACCATAGCACCCAGTCACAGGTATTCTGTTACAGCAATGCAGAAAGGACTAAGACATGAAATATCTAAGTAAGAGTTGTTACTGAATTTTGTATTTCTCCCTTCAATTAAGAGCAAAGCTCAAATGAGGTAATACCTATGATAAATCAGAAAACTAAGCCATTATTGACATCAGGATATTGTGATATTTCTTTTGAAGAATGAGGTAACTCTTTTCAAAAGATTTTTAACTTTTATTTTAAAAAGTAATCCTCTGTATGGCATCCAACACAGTCTGTCATTTTAACCCTATGTTCATCAGTTTTACAACTGAACATCTAAATCTGTAGCAGTTGTGGCATAAACCTCAAGTTTATATAAATCACATATCTATTTTTTTCAACTAGACTATTATAAAGCAAACTAACTACTTAACAAAAAACCCCAATAAACAGAAAAATATAAATTAAAATGTATATTCCTAATAATATTTGGTAGAATTTAGTAATCACTCAAAAATCCTAGAAAAGTATTTTTTTAATGCAGCAACATTTCTCAATTCCTACAGACATAATTCTGAATTTTAACTCAGTTTTGAAATCTTTACACATATTGTCCTCATGTCCTTTCTAAAAACTGGTATTATATTTACCTGCCATAATTTTTCTAGTCCTGCTTCCCATTGCCTCAAAAGTAATGAACATATGTTAAATGATAAATGACATTTGCAACTTATTTTTTAAGAAAATATGATTTTGAAACACCAGAAACTCGAGCTAATTTAGAAGAATTAGTTTTGTCTTGTAATGTTTTTAAAATTATTGACTTCAATTCTTATTAATTTATTTTAATTCTATACTTTTGAATCTGCATATAATTCTTTTTGATTGAGAATATAGTCTTAGAATTGGGGTTGAGGAGTAGAAATACTAGAATATATGAGTAGTGAGAATATTGAAAATCTTGTTCCTTAAATTTTCCAGCTGGTCAACTTGGTGAAAATATTTTCAATGGCAAATTGCGGCAAAAAGATGAATAGTCTCAGTGTTCTACCAAGAATGAGTCAAGCTCACAAAAAATAATTTGCAGAACTTTGAGACTATCACCTTTTTAACACTTCACAATTTTAACAAGGAATAAGCATTTGAGATTCACACTTAGATTTAAAATAACTAAACACATTCATTGTTACATTAGTTTTTTAGAGTAGAAATTGCTTGTTATACAATCAAAAGAACAAACCTATTTTGTGATGTCTGATGCATCTCTAAAGATAGCTGCATCACTGTTTGGTTGATGGTTTTGACAGACAGCGTTTTATATTGAGAAATTAAAATCATTACCATACTTGAGAAACTTTTCCCGAAAGCTGTTTAGCAGAATTTTCCAAATAGAAATACCATTATTTTTAAAACAATTGCACTAAATATCTATCTCAATATGGCTCATTTATTATCCAGAAAAACCACTGTATACAGAATAGTTTAAAAATATTGAGAGACATTGTATTTACTTACCTTTGACTCATTAATCCCACTTCTATTAATAGCAATATGTCCTTAAGATATGCCTCTATAACTACAAAAATGCAGATGAACATGATTATTCTTTGCAGTATTGTTTGGAATTGGAACATATAGAAAATAATCTAAATGCCCATTCATAGGGAAATGGTTGAGCAAACTATGCTACTCATACAATGGGGTATTATGAGGCTGTGAAACAGAGGAAGATTCCTGTGAACTGATATCTAGTGATTTCTAGGATATACTATTAAGAAAAACAAAGCAAATCACACTATTGAAAAAAAATCTTTGCTCATTTGTGAAAAATAAAGGGCAGTATAAACTAGAAACTAAGGAGAATTTTTTATCCCAGTGATATAATAAGGTTCTAATGTACAAAAAGCAATCAATGCAATATACCATATTAATAGAATAAAGGGCAAATATTACATGATCATCTCAGTGGGCTCAGAAAAAATCATTTGACAAAATCAAACACTCTTTCATGATAAAAACACTCAATAAACTAGAAATGTAAAGGAACATCCTCAACCTGATAATATCCATCTATCAAATGATAACATCATACTCAATTGTGAAAGATTAAATGC